>CAUYQV010051818.1:0-35363 GCA_963574575.1 Galagoides demidoff | reverse complement strand
GTTTTCGGCTGCCATGTGGCTATTTCGCCAGAATATGAGTTTTATATTATTTTTGTTAATTTTATAATGTTAAACTGTAATAATAACAAATAATTGCTGAGAAGTGATTATCGAGAACTGCTTATCAAAGTTTGCATTGTTATCAGGCCCTGTCCTGCCCCGCCCCGTCCCCTGCCCCGCCCCCACCCTGCCCCCTCCCCCCTCCCCCCTCCCCCCTCCGTCCTCCCCATGTTGTCCCGCCTTACGGGTGTTAAAATCTGGTCACCCTAATTTATCATCATATTCTGGCATTGCATTGAGAGGAGCCTCGGAGCTGGCAACCCCAAGTCTGCAGGCGTCCACCAAGCACACATTCCATGAGCACGGGGCGTGCTGGGTGCCAGGGTCCCTGCAGAGCCTTTCCTGTTCAGTCCACTTCCCAAGACACCAACTTCCTGCAGACACTCCCAATGGCTGGCCTAACTTCTTCCATCATCGAGTGTTCAAATCTGACCAAAGAGCCACACTTTAAATTATATCCATGACAAAGCTATTGGACTTGGGTCAGGAGAATGTGATCTGAATGAATGTTTTACTTCTAAACAACACATTTTCCTCTTGCTAAATGGATAGACAGCATTAAAAATGATGGCAAAATTAAGTAATCAAACAGCATTCATACTACAGAATGAGGTCACACAGATATCCTTTTTGCCACTGCTCTGTTTGGATTTCTTTAGCTACTGGCTATAGCAGGAGCATACACAGCCCAAGTTCATTAGCTATATGGTGGCTGCTTCTACACAGGCATCTATGTTTGTGGCAACTGTTCCCTATGAGAATATTTCTCAGCTTTTCTAAGTATTTGGAAGCCATTTGTCACCATGAACATAGTGCCCTTCAGCACAACAGCTAAGAAAAGCAAACGCCATCCCCTCTCCCCTCCAGCAACCTGGGACCGAAACCTTTTTCATCAGCCTACCCTCCAGAAATTTGATTTCTAGACATGGAAAGTTTGCTCAAGAAGGACCCTCAACCAGGGAAGGAATTTAGCGAAAACAACATATGTATATTCAACACCAAAAGTTGCCCTTTGGGTTAATCCAGTCTTACCGATGGATTTAAAATACAGGTTTCAAATCAACAAACATTTATGGAGGGTTGTTACGTGCCAGGCCTGGAGCTGGGCACTGGGGAACTAAAAATGAAAAAGACACAGTCTCTTTCAGTCTGAAAACATTTTTGCTGGCTTGCAGGTTTCTCAGCAGATCCTCCCAGATTTACCGAAGCATTCCCCTCGACTTAGAACACTCAAGCCCTTCTTTTCTACCGAGCCCCTCAATGCCAGAATACACACAGGGCAAGGAGAAGTGGGTGGTTATAGATTTCCACTCAATTTGGAAATTAACAGCCTGTGATGTAGCAAAAAGGTGTTAGAACTGGAAATCAGAAAGCCTGATTCTCATCTGGGTACTGTCATGTACTAGCCACACAACCTTGAATTCAACCTTGAGCCTGTCTTGTGACCTTTGGGGTCCTTGATGTCTGTAGGTAAAATGAAGTCTGTGAAGTTTGAAGGATGATCGGGGGAGCTAAGGAGGGCCCTCTGCTAATAAAGGGGGCTATTTCATTGGCCTGGGGGGAAGCAGGTGGGGAGGCTAAGCCATCTGGACCACTGTCGATAAAGCTTTAGAAATATAGAAGTGCTCCCCACTCCCACCCCACTGGGCTCATTCTATTCTTGGTTTTTGTTTTCCCTCTACTAACATTGGGTGACCAACTACAGATTTTTATGGCATTGGGGATCAGCTATAACAAGGGTCCCGTTCAGGACCCCAGCTCTCTCCAGGGCCTCTGCCATGCCCTCTTCAGGGAGGGCACAGAACCTGGGAGAGTCTGTCTCCAAACAGTCCTGACTGGGGCTGGCTGGACATGTCTGTAAAGAAGAAACAACCTCTGTTTTACTATTTAAATACAAAGGTCAAAGGGGGGTTTTTTTCATCTTTATTCTCTTCTGAATATTTCACAGCTCAAAACCTCCAAAATTTTCTGCAGTTATGAGCACAAAGAGGATTATTTGGCCAATCCCTAAAGGTAAATAGAAAAAATGGAAATTAAAAAAAAAAGACCTTTTGAAGCCACAGCTTCTCTTTGCTAAAGTCTATTGATGAGTTAAAGGACGAGGGCAGAAAAATACGACGGGGCCCACAGCTGGCGCTGCCAGTCTAGAAAGGCAACAGAACCACAGGGTTAAGCACTGGAATGCACAGACCCGTGGGAGCCGAGGAGCCCCCAGATGGGCGGGGAGACTGCTTCTTGCCAACCATCCAGCTTTCACAGGTCTCTTGGGAATTTCTGTGAAGCACATTCAGATAGTTACTGCCTGTGTGCCCACCTGACTGCGTCTCCGCCTCGCAGACACAGCCAAGCCTTTTCTCACATCTGACAACACCCCCTTCCTTCTGGTGGCTCTTTCCCTCCCTCAAGGAGCATGTGCAGAGCCGCACTCTGATCCCTAGGGGCTGAGCTGCAGAAGCACAAAGCAAGGGGGCATGGCCCCTGTCCGGATCACTCTCAGCATAGGGAGTACCACGAGAAGAACCGATGAATGAAACCTGGTGGGGACATTAAGAACAAAATCCAGGGGAAAATTTTCAGGGTGTTGCTGGTGCCTCAGAGGCCTCCTGAAAGTTTTCCATCATTTGGTTGAAACACACACGCAGCCTTGCACACACAGCGAATCTTCAGTCTCAAATAGCAGTTATGAAAGACCAGCTTCTTGCAGCATATTTAAGACAAGCTCATCAGGCCTACTCTCTCCACTGGGGTTTCTGATGAAGCAGAAGATATGCCGATGCCAGTGGACAAACCAGAGCAAAACGCCCAGCAAGGAGGGATCTCCTACGACTGTGAGCTCCACTCCACCACAAGCAATGGGGAAGGGGTAAGAGCTTGGGCTCATTAGTCAGACTCCCCCACACGGAGCTTCTGGCCTCTCCACTCACCAGCTGTGCGGACCTGGGCACACTGCTAGATTCCAGTATCACAGCTATAAATGGTGATACTAAGAGGCCCTATAGCACTGGGAGTTTTGTAAGAATGAAATGTGTGTCTAGATATCTCACAGACCTTGGCACAGAGAAAGTTCTCAAAATGCCTGTTGATGATGATGATGGTGACAGTGATGTCAATGCTTTCAACTCCTATTCCTACTACAGAATAGTCTTAAATAGTGGCAGAAAGAGGGGAGAAAGGTGACATTGGACAGACACACGAATGAGCCCTGACTATGAAACCTTAATTTTGACATGAAACATTTGCTTCCCAGATTCAGGAAACTCAGAAATTCAAAACCTTCACAGCAGAAGCATAAAACTTGAATTTCAACAGCAGCCAGGCAGGTAACATAAAAGAATGGACTGGCATAGGCCTCTGTGGAGGGGCAGTCGCACTCAGCTCCAGAGGAATGTACCTCCCTCTGAGAGAAGCCAGAAGTCCAGATTTCCATGTGAAACAGACCAAGTCTTACAATAACTAAGTCGATTTCTAAAAAAATACCCCATGGGCCAAACAACACATTGCCTGCCAGTCTGATCTCAGGCTGCCTTCTTGCCCCCTTGCCTTGACAGAGGAGGCCCTGCCTTGGTCCTTTCCTTCGGAGGTATTTATTAGGGGGCACAGGACATACGGGCCTCCTGAAGTTAGCTCTCAGCTCCTGCCAGGTTCAAGGGATGTTCATGGGGTGAGTCTTGCTTCTTGATGGCTACATTCTACAGGATAAGCCCAGCTCACGAGGACTACTTCACTTCCCAAAAGATGCTAATAATAAATACAGATTTTTAACACATAATTGTTTGGTGGCTGAAATAACAACAGTCTGCAAAAAGAAAAAAAAAATCCTAACAACTTCCTCTAGAACTGCTATTATGGCAATCTGGACAGAGGCTGATTCCCTAGTTCGTGTAGCTTTGTTTTATTTGGAAGGAAAGTCTGGCATTTTACAAAAATGTGGAACACTTAGCAATGGAATGACTTTTCCATAGCACTGATTATTGTACGGCAAGACATATAACCATATGTCTTTGAAATGTGATTTTAAAAATTCTCTACTTGCTGCAGAAGGCAGGCCTGCTCTTAATCTTTCCATGCGAAGGCTGATGGCTTTCTCCAGGCTCACAGAAACTTCAGAGGTTATGGCTCACTACTTAGAGTTAGGGAAAACCTCAACACAAATGGGGCCCAGGTTCGAATTCCAGCTGTGTGACCTTGGATAAGTCATTTTATCTCCCAGAATTTCCGTTTCTCCATCTGCATAATAGAGGTCACAACACTAAGCCCCTCAGAGATATTGAGAATGACCCAGCACAGGGGCATACAGCTACTCAGGAGGCTGAGGCAGGAAGATCACTTGGACCTAGGAGCTTGAGGCTATAATGTGCTGTGATCACACTTGTGAATAGCCACTGTGCTCCACCCTGGGCAACATAGCATGACCCCGTCTCTAAAACAATTAAATAAATAACATATATGGCCTTAACCCAAACTCATAATGGGTACTCACTGTCAGTACTGGTTGATCTGAATCTGCATTTCTCCTGTCACAAAATAGCATTCTCATTTCTGACCATAACATAAAGCCTCTGGCAATGTCATTAACATTCTTTTTAAATTTGGCAGCTCTGGCTGGGCAGGGTGGCTCATGCCTATAACCCTAGCGCACTGGGAAACCAAGGCGGGAGGAATACTTGAGCTCAGGAGTTCAAGACCAACCTGAGCAAGAGCAAGATCCTGTCTCTACTAAAAGTAGAAAAATCAGCCAGGCATGGTGGCCAGTCCCTAAGTCCCAGCTGCTCAGGAGGTTGAGGCAGAAGGACCCATGAACCCAGGAGTTTAAGGTTGCTGTGAGCTAAACCAAAAGTTTTGGTTTTATTGTCCACAGCAGTACAAGAACTGAAGGGTAGAGGGTTGGATGCTGCCACCAGAGAGTGACAAGGGACGAAGAGAAAGGGAGGCTGGGAAATGCTGACATTTACAACCCAGGCTGGGAAAGAGGAGAGCACAGAGAGAATGGAAAGGGAACAATCAGAGTGAGGGGAGACAGGGACAGAAACCCTGTCCCAGATGCCAAGGAGAAGGGGGCTGAGGATGGAGTGTGCAGCGACAGTGTTTTGGTTGAGAGGTGCTGCTGAGTTATCAACAAGGAAGCAAGGGTAATTTGAATGGAGTATCCAGGGACAGAAACCAGGCTTTGATGAGTTTGGTCATGTATATAAGTTGAAAATGTGCTAACAACAGACGTAGACAACTCGAGAGTTTCGTTGAAGAAGGGAAAGACTTGAGCACATGTGAATTTTGATGAGAAGGGAGGAGGTCAACCATGAAGAAGAGAGGGTGGGTGAGGAAGAGAGAGAGGACAGAGATGGATGAAGCAAGAATTGGATATTAATGTGAACTCAGAGCTTAGTAAAAGGAAGAAGTTAGCACTCACGAGACCCTCTGATGCAGCCGACACTTCCTTCATGTTAGACAGGATACAGAGAGGGGGCTGAAAAGAGTGAGGAGGACTGCAAGAACTCAAATGCACTTGGCGGTCTGGGGCAGTTGCAAGGCCAAAGGGGAAAGCTTCCCCTCTGCCCTCTGAAGGGTCCTTGAAAATGAACTGAGAGTAGGCAGAGTAATAGGAGAAAAAGCCATGCACATTCAAATAACATGGATGAGCACAGGGGACATAGGAGAATGGTGGCCCCATCACCCAGTGAGGTCCAGATACTTCCATACCCTTCTTATTAGGGGAAGGGGAGATCAGGGTAAATGTGGCGATTTTGGAGGGTAGTAAGTGATTTTTAAGAGGAATGAATGGGCCCAGTGCACACATAGTGGCAAATAGCTAAATAATTCTCTTTGGAAACTGAATGGGACCAACGAACAGATAATAGTTTGGGACCAAGTTTGTCCGAGCTCTAGGTGTGGGGTTTAATTTTCAGTCTCTTCCTCCGTGATACTGATCTTCTCTGGTTAATGAAATTCAGAGGAGAGGATCGAATGCAGTTTTGTTCCTCATAGGTGGGTCTAGACTCTAGGTAGATAAAGGAACTTCAGAGAACAGCCTCATCCAGCATCTGCTGATCTACGGTAGCCTTTAATTTAACATATCAGCACACGGGGTGCCATTTGGGAAGGGGTAGCCTCCTCTGAACCCCTTAACTATCCAGAGAAGGATCTTTTAAAGCTCCTGCCTTATAGCCAAAACCAAAAAATTCCCTTTTCCCTCTTGCCTTACAAGTCTGTCCTGTCTGTAGAGTTTTCTAGCAAACACAGGGCTCAGCCTCAGTTAGTGCTCTGAGTAGCGCCATCAAATAGCTGAAACATTCCGTCAGGATGGTGAGGTGAGGCATCATTAAAATTTGGTTGGAAAGGCCACTTAGTATCTTATGAAATATAAATCTTATTAAAGATCTTTCGTCACCCTATAAAATTTGGGTCGAGTATGTCCATGAAAGGGAATCCGAGTGGAATCACCAAGCTGAGGCTTTCCAGGAAGAGCCGTGATGGCGGACGCTGGAATTCCTAATGCTGGTCGTCATGACGAGGCTGTCTTTCCCCGACCTCTGCGGATCGATTTTTAACTGGGATAGAATGATGTTTCCTACTAGAAATACATAATTATGACTTCAAGCTACATGAAGCACCCAGGGTACGATTTCACCTATGAGCAGAACTGAGAAACAGTCCACAGGATGGTCAATATTGAGATGGTTTTCACCTTTGACTAGGTGGGTCTTGGCTATCTTCACTAGACCCAGAGATTGTCTAGTTCAATTTTTTTTTTTAATCAACCCTTGTCTTCCTTTAAATTATAAACCACTTAGCCATTCTCTCTAAAATACCTGCCAGTTTCCTGTAAGATCTAAGTCTGGGTCCTGGTCAACCTAAGCAGTCGCTGGCTCTAGCTGTTGACCACCATGTTCTGCCCCATTCTGGGGAAAGTTGTGAGGGAGAGCAGAAGGTCACTGATGGGCCTTCACCAGGTGGAACCTTCTGCCTCTGCTGCTTTCTGGCTACATGACCTTGAACAAGTCCTAGTCTTGCTCATCTATAGGATGGCTCTTCCATCAAGGGGCTATTGCGAGGATAAAATGCATAAGTTGCTGCACCTTAGCCCTCACTAAATGTGGCCGTCACTATAAAAATATCCACAAAGGCTCAGGCTGAGCTGGGACAATCATCATCTCTCCAAGTGTCGGTTAACTAACCGTGTAAATATGTCCTGGTTCTTTTCACTAGTACTTGAAGGATGTTATATCACTTTTGACAGAACTGGTTACATATTCTGCCCGTCCTTCAACTCCCCACCATAGTCATATAGAAAAACTTAAGTTTTATTGTCATGAACTAAGTAGGGATGGTTTTATAGCAATTGACCCAATGGCCTCATCGTAATCAAAAAGAGAAATGTATGAACCCATCATGCTGTAACTTCTTAAAAATCTTCCCAAAGTTTTTCTGGCTTAAACATATATTATAGTACCCTTTGCAACAAGTCAACTCAGTCCACCATCTAGATCAGTGATTTTCAACCACTGTGCTGCAGCACACTGGGTTGCCATGAGAGGATCTTATGTGTGCCAGGAAAATGTTTAAAGATCATTAATTAACTTATTTTCAAAAGAAGTTCAAAACACAGTAAGCATATTTTTTTTTTTGATCAGCATAATGTAAGTGTGTCATGGACATTTAACTGTAGGTTCAAGTGTGCTATGAGATTAAAAACAAGTTGAAAAACACTGATGTAGACTAGCATTTTGCAACCAATGTATCTTGATGATTAATCAAGGAAGTTACCTTGCTCTAGGTTAAAAATTTGATGGGTCTTTCTTGGAGGGTTTTGTGGTCAGGGTATTTATCAGATTATACTTGCTGTACATTGTTCTTAAGAAATAACTGTTTCAAACTTTAAGACAAAGAGTTTTGAAGGCTTGCAATAGAACGGAATCCCAGATTACCTCTTTACAAAGGTCGGGGCTCCTCTGCACTCACCCTGCTGGTCCTTCTCCAGCTGGGGTGGTCAGCTCGTAGGCCCTTTCCCTTTCATAAGATGTAATTCCAAGTCCTTCTCCCTTTGTGTTGTAATGTTTATAACTTACCTAGCTGGCCCATAAAGGAACCAACTCCCATATTTATTCATTAGCTGGGGCTAATACTTACCTGAATAAACAAGGTATGTAAAAGGTTGAAGAAATGTTGTTTATTGATTTCTCAAAATCAAGTGTTCCTAACATACCCATAAATACCTAAAATATTCACATATGGGCTTCCAGAAGCATTCCTGAGCATGAGCTTTGGTTGGTTCTTCTTAGTGGTTAAGATCTTCTCTTCTAAATGTTCTCAAGTGTATTCCCAGACTAGGCCAGATGAGCAGAGAGCCGAGAATGTTCCATTTTCCTTTCTCACTCTTGAAACTCATGGTTGAATTTACTCTAAGGATGTAATGAAAATGTTGCTAATTCCATTACAATTTTTTCTTGTGAAAATTGATAGAAGACACTTCTTCATGGGTTCATAACAAGGAATACTTGTTAATAGATTATTTCAAAATTAACAGCAATATGATATGTTGAGTCTTTGTTAGCTGCCAGAATGTTGAGAGGCAAACTCTCAGACCCACTGTCCTGTCCTGCACCGGTCCTTAGGACTTCCCAGCATGTGGTTTCTGTTACCACAGGGGTTTGAGAGGCCAGTAAATAACGCCCACTTTCCCTTCCCTGGGGTTTAAACCAATTGAGAAGTAGACAAGAGACAGACAGATGGAGCTTATGAGCAAATGAGGCCAGGTAGGAGAACCAGAGTGACAGCACACCCTCCGGAATTAGACAGGCTTGGCCTGTCCTTCCCTACGGAGGGTGTGAGGTCACTGCAGACCTGCACAATGGTCCCAGAGTGGTGACCACCTCAGCCTCTTTGCCCAAAAGCACAGTCAGGGGAAAGCCTCTTGTCCTGGTTCTTGGCCTGCCTCCCCGGAAGAGGGGCTGGGGCAAGTGGCCAGAGCACCGCTCTGGGGAGACGCTTCCATGTGGGGAAAGGAAACAATTACCCCAACACTCACCTTTCTCTTTTTTCCTTCCCTCTTCGCCCAGTCCTCTGAACTGTTTAGCTGATGGTAGCATATATTTTTTCATAAAATGCTTTAAGATTCTTTTTGGATTAGGTTGAGCCGGATAATTGAATTGATGCATTTGTTTTAAAATCACAGAAATTCTGGTTTTCTTTGTAGGAGATAACAGAGCCCTATGTAATCTAGAGGGCTTCGAGAGGAGGTTGGATTCTTTTTCTCCTGCCTCTCAATGTGTAAATTAAACCATTTTGTTTCTTATTCATCTTTTATAAGATTTTTTAAGAGCTCTAATCAAACTTCCTTTACTTTTCTGGAGAAATGTATTGTGAAATAGTGAAATGGAAATGGATTTTGTATCAAAGTTTATAGCCATATTTTAAAATTAAAAAAAAACATACACAAGACAATTAGAAAGTGGTAAGACACCAAGCGGCATCTGTGGCTCAAAGGAGTAGGGTGCTGGCCCCATATGCCAGAGGTGGTGGGTTCAAACCCAGCCTTGGCCAAAAACTGCAAAAAAAAAAAAAAAAACCAGAAAGTGGTGAGACAGCTCTTATATGCCTCCTGAAGGTAAAGCCCTTGACTCATGTAACAGGAAATAAAAGAGAAAAAAAACAAGTCGATTTTGCTGTTAGAAAGAATATGTAGCTTACGGTTAATAATTGAATTGCGAGTCGCATGAAAAGGAAATTAGATAGTTTATGTTTAGTCAATTCATGTTGATATTAACACCTAGAATATTGGGAAATCTTTGTCGGGAACACTTTTTTCCTTTCTAATACATAGAATTAGGTGCTGCTAATATGGGGAGGGTAATACAAGTGCTGGCCGGTAATCCTCCTAAGCTAAAGCTTTGCAAACCGTGGCTCATGCAAGATCCGGTTCTTTTGCAGAACATAGGAAACTCGGAAACATGACTGTGACGGTGAAGAAGACTGTCCCCTCTCCCGAGGCCGTGCAGATCCTCTACCAGCGGATGAGATACGAGTACGAGTTCTACCACTACATCAGAGAGCAGTTCCACCGGCTAAAGCGCAAGTTTGGACTGAAGTCTCCCGTGGGCAAGGCCCCCCCGAGGCCACACTTCTTTATCCCAACGCCACTGGAAACCGAGGAGCCAATCGATGATGAGGAACAAGATGATGAAAAGTGGCTGGAAGATATTTATAAGAGGTGATGCCAGCCCTGTGTGGCCTCCATGGCTCTTATCTCCCTTTTCCAGAAAATTCTTTGTTTGGGGAAGAAAAATCCTTAAGGGACTAAATTAATGCTTGAGTGCATTAAAAAGAGCAAAACATTCCCACATGTTGGGGGTCATTGGGAGACGCCCGATTTTGCGGGTTTTATGTGTTTAATTTTATTCCGTGTTTTTTGCTTGGCTCCTTGGGTCCTTCCCAGGTACATCACAAGGCATCTCGTCATAAAACAGCTTCCCCACTTCCCCCGAGGATGAGAGAAAGGAGGGATATATAGTCCATAGCCTAATAACTTATCATTGATAAAATGACTTACAAAAATATTACCTCAGTGGTAGGCGACATCCAGACTGGTATATTTGGGTAGAAATACAAAACCACTTCAGAGACCAGGGAATGGACTCTGGAAGGATCTGAGAGGAGAAGGTAAGACAGATTAGAACACCAAAAGGGAGGAGGTCCCTGGTTAAGTGGCTTCTGCCCACATGGGTAGAATTCTGCCTCTGGTCCATCTCAGGGGACACTTTCACCAAGAGTAGCATACTTACCTCTGAAAGAGCAAGTTGGCTTGTGCCACGTCACCTACCAATCCAGACCTGGAGTTACCTTTCAAGGTCAGAGTGCGTGGCAGACTCCACTGAGACACTGCACTTCCAAGCTCTGTACTGGGGGATATCACAGTAGCACAGCAGGGAAAAGAATTCATTTGCTGTGTAAAGAATGTAGGTAAGATGAATGAAATCTGCAGGTCACGTGGCATCAGGAATCATGCTTATTTCCTTTGCATCAGTATGAAACATCCTTCTCCCTAACACTGATTTAAATGTAAATCCCAGGAACCAATTTAACGTCAAAGCCTGACCATAGACTATGCATAATTCATCAGACACATCCCTGGCCAGCTCTGGTGGCTTAGAACCCAGTAGGGTGTGCTACAATACCTTCTTGTCACCTGAGAGATACTCTGTTTTTAGTTTTAAAAAGGTCCTGAGTTCTGTGCAGGGAGCAGAACTAGAGACCCATTTCTTACAGAACATGCTCACTCCAGAGAATCCTCACAAGGGGCATCAAAACCCAAGAAGCATCTCTTCTGGCTAAGAGATGCTCGGCCAGCTTTGTGAGTAGGTGGCTGCCGTGTGTAACCCGAGCAATTCCATTCCTCTGAAGTATCTCCACCTCCCACCCTCTGGCCCCCTGCCACCTATCAATACGCTTTGGTCCAGTCATTAGAAATGCATTCCTATGGATTCTGAGATGTTTTCTCCTTAAAATGTCCTGAAAATGCACATTCTCCTGGGCAGATCATACACGGCTGGCTGGGAAGCCCGGTGCTGTGGCGTTGGCAGAAGGGATACTTGTGACAGATTTTGTCTAGTTCATATTTTGCCCTAGAGCCAGCCCTTCAAGAGCACCAGCAAAGCATGAGTTGGAAAGGCTTTAAATAAGATTCCGGCTTTACAAGTTACACATTTTTTACTTTTCAGAAACTAACAAGTCTCTCTAGCATTTTTTTCTTCCTTCCCTAAAATTGGACATTACCCAAGATACAACTTGGAACCTGCCAACCATGTTCTAAAGCTACTTTATCCTGAGATGTTTGTATTAAGAAGGGTCCAGCCCACAGGAGTCCAGTGAAGGTGGGGACGCCAGAGGCAGCGTCTACCACTTGGCCACTCGGGGACTTCCTTTTTGTCCCAGAGGACTGGGGCAGGGAAGTGATTAAGGTCAGTGTTCTTAGAGGAGGAAATATTCTTTGTCCTGTCCAGAGAGACCAGGGCCCTCCCGTTAGGCATACTTTCAAAAGGAACCTGGAGAACAGCTTATCACAGTCAAAACAAGAACAAGAACTGCTGCCTGGTCCACTGTGAGTCATTTCTATGAAATTATGTATAGAGAGTGATGATCCGTTTACATGCTGTGCAAGCTCACAGTCTGAAAATAAAGTGGAGTTGGCTGTTTTCTCTGCTGCTGTCAGAACAGAACAATTGGTCTTTTGAAAAAGTCACCCCCTTACTGCAAGTTCACATGGGCACTTCTACTGGTAAGTTCAAAGGCGTTTGGTTTCAGCAGTGACCATTATAATCTCCCAACAGAAGATGCTGACGGACTCACTTGCAGGGCCTTAATGATGTTTGGTCCCCAAAACAGCCTCTCGGTCCTGAAAGTCAAGGCCCTTCATCAATTCATTTCACACACATGACAACGTTTTTTTGGCTCTGGGCCCAACACAGTTTGTACTTCATGAAATATATTGTACATTTTACATAGTTTAATTTAAAAAATACCTTTTAAGCTAGTTGATCTTTGACTGCCTTATTTATTATAACCTTTCAGCACATTCCAAGGTTTTAGTTACTCAGGAAGGAGTTAATTAAAATGATTTTATTTTGGTCTGATGGATGTTTTTTAAAAGGAAAATTATTATTATGAACCTTCAGCCTACTTTCCTGGAGTGCTGTAAAAGTGCTTGTAAATCTTTTTTTTTTTTTTAAAAAAAGAACAGAGAAAAAAGTGTTTGACATTGATGGAAATTCAAAAATATATATGGAACTGAAACATTAGCTTAGCTAAAATAAAAGCAATCTGTGTTTGAGATGAAGTGTTCCTTAACTTATTCGTTCCCCATATAAATAAATGAATATAAATAAGTTGAATTTTTTCCCCCATTCTGTTGATAGCTGGAAATCAGAGTGCCTGCTGGAAATCACAGCACCCTCACTCTCTCAGTGGGCCACATTTTTTCCTCAAAATGTGATCTTGAAAAGGTGTATTTTTAGAGACCTATCGACTTTCATTCTTTTATACACGTATAACAGCAAAAGAGCTGACTGCAAGAAAGGAAATGGACTAGCCATTCACTTATGTAGTTGTGTATATAAAATACTGAACAAACTGGCTTGACTGCTGTTTGCACTGGTTAATTTGGTGTCGGGTGCTGCATCTGAATCGCCCGTCTCTGACAGCCGTGCCCCAGGGCCTGCCCCCAGTAACATGGGGAGGGAAGGCAAGGCCTGGTCTCTCATGTGTAAGCTGATCTCTTCCTCAGAGGTGTGGAGCCTCAGGAGCCAGACCATTCTAACCTCTCAGTGAGTGGTCTTGATGCAGAAGGGCCCTCCCTGGGAGATCTCACTGCGGTCAGGTGGAACTAACGAAGAGAAACCTGTTGGGCACTGCTTTCCAAACACATGCTGCATTCCAAGTAAGACCCTGAGAATCTGAAATAGCAGCGGACAGTTCCTGACCCTGTGCTTTAATTTGTTCTCCTATGATCCAATCAAATGACAGTGGACTCTGAATGAGCTTTAAAGCCCCAAGTACTAAATAAAAACAGGACCATGGTACTGTGGAGGTCGCTTGTTTGGACTGAAGTTCTTTATAAATGTCCCATCACCTGCAGGTTTGTCCAATGAGCTGTGTGGCTTTACCCGAACGTTATGGATAATGATGGTATTTCTTTAAAGGCAGAATGACATTGGATGGCCGTTCAGTAAAATTAGCCTTGTGGATCAAAATTAGGAAATTCCTTTCAAGTAAACATAAAGAGGATGTATTTCACTAAAATAATTGACTTCACATGGAATGGTAAAGAAACCTATAAAAACTAAACAAACAAGCAAAAATATTTTTCATGTCCTAAGAAAATCCTGTTAGGCAAAGATCAAAAATAAGAGTCTGTCCAGAAAATACCTGGACCTTTTCTCTTAGCTCGGGAAAGCGATGTGGTATGTCGCCATGTGCTCGTGTGCTGGTGCTGCCGTGACAAAGTACCTTACACAAGAGGACTGGATACCTTACACAAGAGAAATTTATTGTCCCCCGGTCCTGGAGGCTAGAAGTATGAAATGAAGTTACCAGCAAGGCTGGCTTCTCCCAAGGCTTCCCCTGGGCTCACAGATGGCTGCCTCATCCCCTCGCCCCTGTGTCCTCATGTGCCTGTCTGTGCCCTGGTCTCTCATAAGGACCCCGATCACACTGGATTAGCACTCATGCTGATGATCTCCTTTTAACTCGCTTGCCTTGTTAGGGGCCCCAGCTCAAAGTACAGCCAGGTATTCCAGTATGAATTTTAGAGACATACGATTCAGCCCCTAACACCCAGATTACAGCAGAAAAGTTAGAGCAGAGGAACCAAAGTCCAGCTAGGAAGGAAACCAACTTCATGCTGCAGACTCACTGAGTTGCTGTGGGGCCCAGTAGCCGTGGTCTGGTCCATTCCCTCATTTTATAGACAAGGAAGCCACAGTCCGGAGAGGAGACACAAATCCATCACGTGCTAACCTTTTTCCATGGAGGCTTCACATAATTTTTGAGCACCTACCAAGTTAAAACTTTTAAAATGATGTGAAAAGTCCATCTGCCCACCTATATCCAGAATGGAGATGATGACACACACTCGCCACACCCACTGCCACCTGCCACGTGGGAGCCACTCTGCTGCGGACTCCCTGGGAGCTGGAACTGTGGAACTCGGCCCCTTCCTACGAGGGAGGCTTTGGCGGTTTTGAGTCACTGAAGTCCTCAGAAGCAGATGCCAAATAAATACTTTATTCTAGATTTTTCTCTGCACTGAAGGGACGCAGAGAGCCTTCTGTTTCTTGGAAAACAGATGATGGTGTTTTATTTCTCTTAAAGGCAAAATGAAGATTCCTATTCTACTTCCTATAAGGAGTTTCTGATGAATCCACCTCAAAAAATATAGTCCAAATGCAGTTCAGAAAACTAATTGAAGTCGAGTGCAGACATGTCCCCCCAGGAGCAGGGCCCGGGAAGAGAGGCAGAGCTGGAGCCTTGCAGGCCTCCTGGCTCCCGACTGTTTGACTCACTGGAGAATTTCCTCCTGCCTGCGGCAGGCGAGGCTCACTGCTCCCACCACTGAAGAGTCTCAAGGAACACCCAGGCCCACAGATGTTCATGGGTCACTGAATTGGGAACTGACCACTTGTGCATTTTGGATTTCAACTTGTAAACATGGGGATTCCCTTTTATTTAAAAGAAAAAAAAAAGGAGGGAATGAAAAATCACCATGCAGAGGGAAAACATGAGCTAAGTTTTTCCTTTTGGAATCTTGGCTTGCAAGTTTAGCTATCTTCAATCTGGCTTTCACCAGACACTGTATGCTTTGAGCAGGCATGGAGCAGTCTGCCCTCCACGGCTCTGCCAGAACATTCAGACTTGACCTGTATGTAACACGCTTCTTATTCCAGGCCTGAGCAGAGACAGCCTGGGGGACCAGCCCCCACTAGACTCAGCAGTCTGGCCGTGGGTGCGGCTAGAAGGTCAGAGAAAACCAGGAAGCAGAGCAGCTGACTGACTAGGGCAAGGGCTCCCCACCAGCAAAGTCCCCAAGTTCAAGTCCCAGCTGCTCTGTTTCACTGGGTGTTGGAGTAAATCACTTGACCTCCTTCTGTCTGAAGTCAACCCAGCTGGAAAGCATTAGGGAGAAAATAGGACATCCACTGGGAACAAAGAGCTGCTTCTGGGATGAACCGTATCCCAACCCTTCACCCCTGAATGCTAATATGCTGAGAGCCACAGCCCTTCCTAGGCTGATGAAGGACTTGTTCCTGCCACAAAACACTGGATTCCCAGCAAGAGAGCATGGACGTAATTACACATAATTGCAGGCCTGTGGATGCCCTGCTCCCTCACGTCTGCGAGTGTTATTGCCCAACATGCTGATGAGTTCATGGAAAACAACCCTTCTGAAATGTGAATTGAGCCAATCGGAGTGCACACATCCTCCTAAGCATAAGTTCAAGCAAATACAACAAGAACCCTTCCTGAGAAACCCAGTCCCTACTGCCTGGCCTGGCTTCTGCTATTGTACTTAGTGTGCTATTATCCAAGACGAGCCAGTCTGTGGACTCAACATTCTTTGGGATGAATTCATCTAACTGTGACTTAAAAGATTCATCTCTGAGTCCCAGCGTGTACTAAACACAGGCTTCCCCTAGCTTCTGCACAGTGCCCCGGGCGGATGTGCTCCTGTGAAGAAGAATGGACCTAACGCATCCGTGTGAATTAGTCCAGCTTGTGGACAAGAACCAGTGTTGATAAAAACTGAAAACCTGGCCGGATGGGGTAGTGTACTTCTTGGAGTCCTGTTTCTCATTCTCAGAAGCAGCATCAGCCCTGTGATGTGGGAGGAATCTGGTGGTGACCGTGTGGGCTGGTGATGTGTTCAGCATGGTTCTTTCTGACCTCCCTGTAGAACTGCCGTGGGTTGAGACTTTAATGTATTGCATCACTGATTTTTCAAATGTGGAAGAGAGTTACGACACTAACCCCAAGCCTCTTTATTGTCACCCTATTTGCTGCTCATATGAAATCTCCTATTTTCTTTTTCTCCTTTCTGTACACTCTCCATGGGATTCTCTATCTTTGATTGGAAGTTAACAAAGCTGTAATCTAGGGCATATTTCCAAAGGGTAATTCATGAAGCAGGTGTGTAAGATAAGCATGAAAAAAAAATCATTGTGTTAAATGATTTGGGACGGACTGCTGTTTGCACTGTAGTGTTATCAGAACGGTGGTTTATTAAGAGCAGACTAAGGCTCTCAGGTGTGCAGCAGTTAAAAAAAATTAGTTTATCTTTGTTGAGTCCCAAATTTCTCAAAATCATTTACTACAAAACCTTTATTTGAATAGAGGAACTGGTGTCCTGGAGGTGACAGTTCGAGAAACATTGCTTTAATGTAAGTCAGCACGTTCCACATTCCCCATCAGGGGAGCTGCTTTCCTTCTCACCATGGTTCGGTTTGGGTTCTCATGTCCTGCTCAAGGAAAATACATTTGCAGATGGGTAACATTTCCCAGAAAATGGGAAGAAATAGCATCTTTAGTAAAACAATTAACAGGGATTCATCTTTCAGTTTTGTTTATTCTTCCTAATGAGACTCCTATCTCAGGAAAACGTAGAAACTTTTTAAAGCATCAATGTTTTTATACATTGTAATATTATGTGGGTACCTCCAATCAGTTCCCTGCTTCCCTGAGGATTCGTGTTCATGTTCAAATCCAACTGAATAAAGGACATCGCCCCCCCCCACTTCTCTGACCTGGGGCTGGCTGGGCAGGAGGAAGGAAAACAGTGGCAAAACAGAGATGTCAAGAAGTGAGGTTAGTGACCAAGGTGTAAGTGCTTAACTTCAGCACGTGTTCACCTGTGTTCTTCCGTACACTAGGGGGCACCATATTCACAACAATTTGCTCTAGGTCCTTCCAAACCTGGTTTCTCTTACCTACTGGCTTATTTACTTCTTTGCTTTGGAACAGTATGGCCCAGAAGGAACCCATGGTGGCTGTATTGAAAGCACACTGTACACACTGTCAGTTGAACAATAAGTTGTCTTTCCCAGATCTTGTGACCTGGTTTTGTTTTGTTGCTATTATTTTTAGGTTACTACTGTATTTGTCAAATCAGTCTTTAATGGATTGTCTTTCCCGCATATGTTGTCTAACTATAACATGATTGAAATTCTGATCCCGTGATCAAGAGGGGACCCATGTGAGGACTGTCTGGATAATCCTCGGGCAATACCATACCTGTAGCTGTATGTAAGTAGCAAGTGCGTACAACGAGAAAGAAAAGGATGCAGGCAGGTGTCAAGAAAGCCGTACTGCCCCATTATCTAGGTAGTTCAAACTGGAAAAAGATTCCGGTAACTCAGTTTATATTTTTTTAACATACAAAAACTTACGCATATAGAGGCTAAATATGGAGAAGATGGGATCAGTAAAGATTCCAACAGACGAAGGTTTCATGCGGGATTTGAGCTATACTTCAAGGGACAGTGAACTCTGCACATAGTAACAGCAAGGTCCATCTGAAGCAGAAAGCCCACTCTGGCCGCGCGGCAGATCTGCAAGGGAGACATTGTTACCCCTGTGTATGGTATAATAGGAAACAAAGGTTCGGAGCGGTTAAACAGTGAGCTCATGGTAACATAGGAAGCCGCAGGACCAGAATCTAACAAGTCCCTGCCTTTCTTATTGCTTGTAAAAGGCAAGATAAAAATGAGCCCTATTGCTAAGGATTTGAGAAGAAATTTATATTTTACTACAAGGGCAATGAGGAGCCCTTGGATATTTCAGAACAGGAACATAACATGAGGGAGCCATTTTTCTTCTTCTAAATTAATAGCCGGAGTGTTGATTATTCCCCTGCCTGGTTCTTTACCCTTCTGTTCAGGTTCTGTATCCTGAAAGGCTGATCCCTGTGGATTGGATCACCGGGCTCCCTGCCGGCCGCCTCTCAGCAGGGTTTCACCAATGGCTGGTGCTGCCCAGGAGATGGGGAACATCTGAGCAAACTTCCCCTCTGACTGATAGAATGGGTGAGGGGGTGCAAGGCAAACTCCGCTAGTCATCTCCTCTGTGTCCCCAGGACAGGGCGGGGGCCATGGGACTGAAGAAGGATGGAAGCCAGAAACTGAAGATGTTCCAGGACATGTTCAATTGAAGACAATGAAAATAGTGCCCTGCACAAAGGTGGTCAGGAGATATTTGTTGAGTGGAACAGACGGAAGAGAGCTAAGGAAATACGTGTCTTTAACGCAGTATCTCCAACCTAGGCGACCCTGTGAGCATTATAAATGAGACAGTGGGGTGAGACAGCTGACTTGAGTGGGCAGAGGGGTTCAGCTTTGGAGGGAGGGGGTGAATTCAACCTGATTTCCCCTACCTATATTTTGTTATCCTCAGAAGCAGGTTTCCCATGGACATGCAGCCCTCTGTGCCCACAGGCGGCTGGGACTATGTCCCAAATTCCCTCCGGTCAATCTCTAAATGCTACACAAAGCGAACCATTTTCTTGATGCACTAGGGCATGAAAAAGTTCAGGAAGCCCAGCTCTAATTTACTCTACCCAAAATACATAGGCTATTTTTGTTTTGATTTTTTTCTTAAACAAGACTTTTCTATAATTCCTTTTCTTTTACACTAGTTATTATTTGATTTCCAGATAAGCATGTGCAGACATCAGAGCTCTGATTCACCATGAATTAGGTGGCCTGTTTAACTTTTCTAGAAAAGATGATGGCTCATAAACCTATCCATATCAAACTGCTTCAAACAAACTTGGGCGGAACCTGGCAAAACCAACTGACCTAAAAGCAAATCTCTGACCAGAGACTCCTGAACACCAGCCTTGCAAACTGGACCAACCTCTTAATGGAATTATATCCCAAGAAAAACAGGAATCAGATACTTCTGACTGTCCTTGTGCTAAAAGTCATTGACCTATACATCTAGAGTATTCCCTTTCACCTTTTCACCAAAGTAAATAAACGGTAAAGTGTTTCTATGGATATAAATGTTTTTTAGTATTGATCAGCTAAACCCTGACATCAACATTCATGTCCAGTTCTAATATTCATCTCAAAAGAAGATACTTTTTGGCTAGGCATGATGGCTCATGTCTGCAGTCCCAGCATTTTGAGAGGCCAAGTTTAGATGATCATCTGAGCCCAGGAGTTCAAGACCAGGCTGGGCAACACAGTGAGACACCATCTCTCAAAATAATTTTTTTTCAAACCAGCCAGATATGATGGCCCACACCTATAGTCTCAGCTACTCGGGTGGCTGAGGCAAGAGGACTGCTTGAACCTAGGAGTGTGAGACTGTGGTGAACCATGGTATGGTCCTTGCACTCCAAACTGGGTGATGGAGTGAGATCCTGTCTCACAAAACATAATAACAATAATAAATAAATGAAAGTTTTATGCAATACTTGGCATTGAAACAAAAATGCCAAAATTGATATAGTTTTAGATTACTATTTTAGAATTCATAAGTCAGAAATACAAAGGGTACTTTATTTGATTGGATAGCCTAGAAATCACAAGCAAAACCGTAACTTCATTTGAATCTACGGTGCTGTACATCTGCATAGTTCCATGTCATGTTTTAAAATGCTTTCCTATATAGTACATTTTATCAGCCATATGGGTAGGTGCTTATATGGATTAGGAAGCAAAGGTTTTAAGAGGCAAATTGATTTACAAAGTCACTTGGTTGGTAGAAGAATTGATTCTAGAACCCTCCAACACTTGTCTAGTGCTCTTTTGTCTAAACTGTGTGGCCATAGCCAGGGTGTAGGAAATCATTTCATTTTCTTCACTTGTTGAAGTTGATCACATAACTTCAGAGCCCCCCGTGAGCTCCTTGGAGTGCAGAATTTGAACTCTTAGTCTCAGAGTTTAATTAAACATAATAGAAACAACTGCTTCTCACTTAGGAGAATTTTTCAGCTCTTATTCCAGCCACAAACCTGAAATGGGAAGAGACTCTGCTGGCCTAAAACCAATATTTTACTGGGTTTCATCTTTACTATGTCCTACCTATCACAAATTTTAATTTTGAGTAAGTAAAGGGAAAAACAAGCAGTGTGGTTAGATTCAGGCACACACTTAGTTGAGTGGAAATCTAAAAATACCCCCTTTCCCCACTCCTTGGAAATTAGTGCCCAACCCTTGGCATTAGAGGAGAAGGGGAGGGGGTGGTGCAGAAGGAAAATATGTCAGGATTTGGGCTCCTAGCCTCTCCCCCACTAACCAGCCTTCTCCAAAAAACTCACTTTTCATCCCTGAATTTCCAGGCACTTAATCCCTGTGATGGTGGAGGGAGATAGGAGAGATTCCTGTTTTAGTTGTAACTTGCACCGGGGCTGTTGTGAGCCAATCTAGGCCTCTGGGTATTCTGGAGGCTAATCGGAACACTAATCTGAAACCCAGAGGTAGTGCAAGGCAGAGGTAAGTCACGGTGGCCTCCTCCTCGCCACAAAGCTTCAGATGCAACAACTCTGCCCTGGATCCAGGGAGTACAGATATCTGCCCTTCTCTCTGCCCTCTTTTCTCCTTTCCTTTAAAAATGGTATAAATGAAAAGATGCTATTCAAAATGAAAATGATTTTATGTTATTACTTCAAAGTTGTCTTTCTGCTCTGGTGAATTTGCAGGATTGATTTCTATGGATTGTGAACACAAACCAGAAGGATTTGACTGGAGAAGGGGACCTTAAATACGGGCAAAATGAAAGAAATCATAAAGGAAAAAAGTTAGAACCGCTCTCTGCTTTAAAACAAAGAGAAACACGTGAATAAGTAAACAAATGGGGGAAATACTTGAGGTAGATGTGGCAGATAAAAGATGGAAATTCAATCACAGATCCTAAGGAATGTACATAAATCAATAAAAAGAACAAAACGTGCAAAGGACAAACTCGTTCTCAGAACTTAGGTATCTTAAAAGCTAAGAAAGAGGAAAAATGTTAATGCTCACTAATAACTGGGGGAGTTCGGCTTGGAGCAATGCAATGCCACCAATGACACTTCAGGGTGGATGTGTTTAAGTGCTAACGTCTGGGCTGAGAAGCCAGCAGGTAAAATGCTCACTCCCACTCTGCTGAGTGGAGTAATACAATTGGTACGTTTCTGAAAAGTAATTTGGTGATTCGGATCAAACCCACAATAAAGTAACACTGAGATTGTAACGACTGTGAAAGCCTTGCTTTTAAAATACTTATTTCATGGGTGGCGCCTGTGGCTCAAAAGAGTAGGGCACCGGCCCCATATACCGGAGGTGGTGGGTTCAAACCCAGTCCTGGCCAAAAAAAAATAATAAAATACTTATTTCATAGTTCTATCATAAAAGCTAGAATCATCTAGAGATATCAAGCATGTGAGGTTAAATTTTTCAAAGTCTTCTTTTAAATACTGTGATAATGCATCTCCCAACCTCCAAGAAACATGAACATGGCTTTTACTTGAATTAGAAAGCACAGATTCCAACATGTTGCTTAAAGAAAAAAAAAAAAAAGCTAGTCTCTTTATCTTATAGTCAATCTAGATATAAACCTCAAAAAATTATTTCCTTCTGATTAAGTCACTGTAACCAACCTACAAAGGCAGAAGCAGTTCTATCATCTCGCACAGGCCATTTCTACACTCAGTAAAATCACACTTTTGTCAAAGACATCATTTTCCCCACTTTCAGTAAGGCCCTAGATAGGAACCAGACTTAAAAGTTGGTGCTTTTCACTTGGATGAGTTATATTTTAATTAAGGAGGTCATTTGAAAATTTCACTATGTCAAATATTTCTAGCACATTGTCCCAGTATCTCTAGCTAATCTCATTATAGTTAAACATTTGTCGAAATGGAATTGGCCTTGAAGAACACAAACCCACATGCAGAGTGATTATCTCTTGCAAACAGCTCCTTTAGGTCGTCCGGCAAATGCAGGGATTATTTTCTAGTTCATTGAGTTAGAAAATATATTTATCCTTCACGGCCTTGTAAATTTGTGATCTTGAACATCACCTTCATAAATGAGAGAAGAGACTGGTGATTTTAAATGGTCATAAACTAGGCTTGAACAATACCATTATTGTCTGTTTCTGCACAGAGTGGAGAAGAATTCTGTCTCCTTAACCAACAGGATGATCTAAAGAGCTAAATCAATAATCCTAATTCGTCAGGATGTCTTTATCCTCCTTCTGTCCTGAACAGGACCAGACACACAAAGGCAACCTTTTTTGTATGTTAAGAAATATTGGTGATTTCCTGTACCTCACAACTGGGGTTATAAATATAACCCAAGTTATATGACTGCTTAAAATTTACTTTTGTTAATTATGTGTACTTGTTGGTTTCAGGTGCCAGAAATCCAACTCTAACTAGTTCAGACAGGAAATTTGTTGGAAGAGTGTCTATAAAATCAAAGGAAGAATTGAAACACCAAAATGCAAGAAGAAGGGGGCAACTGGCCTCAAGGACAACTGGCACCAGGGACTCAAATGCCATCGGGGTTTCTCTGTCTCTCTGCCTCTCTTTGTCTCTCTATATCTCTCTGTGTGTCTCTCTCATGCAGACCAACATAAAATGTGCCCCCTTCCCCCCAAAGCAAAAACAATAACAACAAAACAAACTTCTAAACCTCCTTCCCAGGCCAAGCAACAGGATTACAACAAGCCTGTAATCCTAGTACTCTGGGAGGCTGAGGCAGGAGGATCACTTAGGCTCAGGAGTTCGAGACCAGCAAGAGCAAGACCTGTCTCTGCTAAAAATAGAAAAACTAGCTGGGCCTGGTCACAGTTTCCTATAGTCCCAGCTACTAAGGAGGCTAAGGCAAGAGGATCTCTTGAGTCCAAGAGTTTGAGGTTGGTGTGAGCTATGATGACACCAAGATACTCTACCCAGGATGACAAAATGAGACACTGTTTAATAAAAATAAAATATGGTAATAAACCTTCTCACATCTTATGTCACCACAGAGAAATTGGCTGCTTGCTAGTTCAAAAAAATCTTGGAAAAAGGCACTGATTATTTCAATTAGGGTTGGACCCATCCTGAGCCAATGAGAAGTCAGAAGGAAAGTTCCATGGTACGAATCACCTGGTCTCAGAGATTAGTGAATATAGTCATCCTCTCTTATCTTGGGGAGACAGTCCAAGACCCCCACTGAATGTCTGAAACTGAGGAGAGTGCCAAACCCTATATATATTATATTTTTTCCTATACACACATACCTATGCTAGAGTTTAATTTATAAATTAGGCACAGTATGAGATTAACAATAATAACTCAAAATAAAGTCACTATAATAGTATGTAATAATAAAAGTTATGCAAATGTCTTCTCCATCTACCCCTACCAAAATTCCTTAGTCTTTCATACCACAGTTGACAGAGGGTAACTTAAACTACACATGGTGAAACTTCAGATAAGGGGAGGCCACTGTACCGTGAATAGAGCAGCCACTCAGAGAAGTGGCCCCAATAGTCTTTTTAGATGTGCTTTCAAAAGTTCTGTCCAGTATTTCTCTATCACAAAGCACTAGTACTTTTGTAATGAAAACCATTCCTTTTTTTCAGCCTCTCAAGTAGCTGGGACTACAGGTCCCCCTCAGAACACCCAGCTAGTTTTTAGAAACAGGGTGTCCCTCTTGCTCAGGCTGGTCTTGAACTCCTGAGCTCAAGCAACCCACCCACCTCGGCCTTCCAGAATGAAAATCTTTTTAAATGGCAAAATATAACAAAACTTTGGGAAGAAAATTAACATCACCCACAATCTCGTCACCTAATACAAGCACTGTTTACATATTTGTGTGTATCTTTCCAGTCCTTTCTATGTGCATGTATCATTTTCTGTATATATCATGTTGTTGAAATTGTGTTAAATATGCGATTCTATACACTGCTGTTCACTTAATATATCTAAAAAACCTTCAATTAATAACATTTTATACTTATAAATCCCTTGAGCTTGGGGGATCTATAGCACATCAGAAGATCTGTGAACTTTTGGAATTTGTCTGCAAATGTGTGTAGGTATAAACCTGTGGGTGTGTTTTTCTCTTGGGAGTGAGGTCCAGATTTTCACCAGATTCTTAACGTGGTCTCTTATCAAAGAAGAAGGTTAAGCACTTCTGCTTTCTAGTTTTCAAAGCATGCTCACAAAACTTACAGTAGACTCAGAAATGCTGCCCATTTAATATTTTACTTTCAGCTTATAAAGTTTTGTTGACACCAGGCAGACTAACTTGCCGGTATATGACTTTGAACCACACAAATGTTCAAGCCAGCCAGCCCCTTAGCTCCTGGATAAGCCAAGCTGGTCCCTGGCATCATGCCACAGGACAGCTCCCTTATCCTTAACCCTAGTGGAATGGTTAAAATGGCTTGTTTCTTATAAACTGGGGGGTTGGGAGAAGCAACAAGGGAAGGAGGTTGTCAGGTGGGGGAGGGGAGACAGAGGAGCCAGAGTGAATGGACATGAGATCGCAAGAGAGAATTCGGGACCCCGGGGAGCTGTGCTGGGGATACTGATGGTGGATTGCAGAGCCATGGGGCAGCTGCACCAACCAGCTTTGTCTAAAGCTGTTTTACCACTTGGATGCCTGACAGAGCTTGTAGCAGTGACTTCAGGACATGATCATTCAGATAATTCAACCCCCAAACTGGATTTCTCAAGCAAATTATGGGTTCTGCCATGTAAATTCACATATTACTCAAGTCTCCCTTTCATGGTGAATTTTATACAGCCTCAGTAGATTTGTATTTGTTTTTGAGACACGGCCTCATTCTGTCACCCAGGCTAGAGTGCAGTGACATCATCACAGCTCATTGCAACCTTAAACTCCTGGGCTCAAGGGATCCTACTGCCTCAGCCTCCCAAGTAGCTGGGACTATCGCACGCACCAGCGCAACTGGCTAATTTTTCTATTCATTTTAGAGATGAGGGTCCCACAATGCTGCCCAGGATTGCTGAAGCAATCCTCCTGCCTCAGTATCCCAAAGTGTTAGGACTACAGGTATGAACCACCACACCCAGCCAACCTCAGTAGATATTGCCCTTCAGAGCCCTCGTTGAGTCTGCTCTGTCTAAATTTATGTGACAGTAGCAAACTTCACTTTGTACAGCACAGTTCTCTCTGGTTCGTGGAAGTCCCATTCTCTGTTCCTCCCATACACTTTTATCTTAATCTTTATTTTCCTGCTTAGTTGAGTATTCTACTGGGACACGCTCTCATGCTCAGCAAGAACTATGGCTGGGATTTCAGCTCACCTTGGGTCTGCCATTCTGTGTTAGCACAAGGAGCCAGGGACACGAACAAGCCCAAGCTGCCACTTGGATGGCACATTCTCAGGCGCTGACCTGCTTTGTGCCATCTCTTCTGCCATTTAAATGCCTCCATTCATTCCAGTCCATTCTCTGGATGCCATGTTGTGAGGGGTTCAGAAATGGGAAGATCCAGCTCTCAATCAAGCTTTTCAAGGTTAAAATCACAGACTAGTGCTTCTTGTTTGACTCCAGTGTGAGGAAGAGCTTGGCGTTTACCATGATGAGTAGAAATTATTGATTGAATAGATTCCTTGCCCCTCAGACAGCAAGCAGACCAAACAACTGAGAAAATTCAGTAGAGACAGCTAGAAATTATAAGGCCCACGTTATAATCTAGCGCCTCCTAATTCCATCTTGATTATAAGACAGTTTTTCATTTTTTGAAAGATATGATGTTCTCCTTGAAATGTTAAGAGTAATTGTGAAATCCTATTGGCAAAGTGCTTTGAGGGTTTTCTTTAATCGCCTAATATCATGTAAGAGCACCTTGCTAAAATACCTTTTAATTCCACTGAGTATATATAATGAATAAACTTGCCCTTCCCCTATGACTGAGCTAAAGAATTATTCTGTACAGTCCTCAGGGTTTTAATAAGCCAAATCCACTTGAAAGAATAGTCATGTGTAGTTTTTTAAAAAATCCCTCAAATGTCATTCAGCTCCATTTCCATAAATGTAATTGTCTATGTTATGTCAAACTCCGTATCTGCTATCATCTGTTTCCCTTATTCATTTCTCTGATAGCTCCAGATCTAAAATTGGCATCTTACAAAATAGCTTGTATTTAAAAACAATCATCGGGAGATATTAGTATCTCACAAAAGCTAAAATCACATTTTCATATGGCAAGTTGACATTAAGGGCAACGTAACACCTCGCCCAAGTTTACATACCAATGTCACTGGGCTCTGGGTTCCTGATCCCGGAGCCCAAGACAGTGTAATTATTTTTCTTTTAGTCATAGAGCCCAAATTACTTACACAATTTTGATTGTAAAATAGCGGGAAAACATGTAATTTACTCAGGGAAGTTGTTGCAAGTGGCAATATTCATGCATTTAGTTATTTACAAAATACCTCTGAAGGCCCTACTATGTACCAACCTCTGAACTGTTCCATCGAAGCTGCAGATTTATCAGTGATTAAGACAAAATTTCTGACTTCAAGAAGCTAACATTCCAGGGGAGAAATGTAATAAATAAGCAAACAAATAAGTGAGATAACTTGATAATGATAAATACTATGAAGAAAATTAAGTGAAGTGATAAAACATCGGTGGATTGGGGTAGGCTTTAGTTAGTCAGCTAATTCATTTATTAATATTTAAGCAATTCTCCTTATAATTAAACTATTCTAGAAGCCAAAAGAGAAGTGAGGAGGGGTTTAAATCTTATTTTATTTTATTTTTTTTTTTTGGAGACAGAATCTCACTATGTCGCCCTCAGTAGAGTGCCATGGTGTCACAGCTTATAGCAACTTCTAACTTTTGGGCTCAAGCAATTCTCTTGCCTCAGCCTCCCATGTAGCTAGTGCTATAGGCATTTATTACTGATTTTTATTGTGGTATACTTTATATAAGGGAAATGCACAGATCTTATGTACTAGAGATCAAAGAATTTTTTTTTTCCAACTACCAGGAAGTTTTACTAAAAGTTCCTGGAACTTTACTAAAGTTCGAATTATTTCCTGCTTGGGGCTTTTTGAGAGGTTTTTTTGCTTTTATTATTATTTTTACTTGACACATAATAATTGTACATATGTATGGAGTGCAGTGTGATATTCCAATGCATACAACACGTAATAATCAAATCAGGGTAGCTTGTGTTAAGAACATTCAAAGCCCACTCTTCTAGCTATTTGAAAAGATATAATAAATTGTTAATTATAGTTACCCTATTATTTAGATTTTTAGTCACTAATTTCTAATAACTGTTTTCATTGCTTTTTGTAATTTATCTGGAGGACATACCCCTATTCTCTTCTTTCTTTTGGAGAATGGGGGAAACCAGACCTTTGACCAAGAATAATTGCATCTGTATTAACAGAGTAGCTGCTAAAAGAGGCATGGTCTCTTTCTTATTCAGCAGCCAGGAAGACAAAGTCCCCAATTGCATTCTGCACTACACTTGCCTCACTTCAATTTTAATAAATGCCCATCCTGAAGAGAAGGAACACTTTGATAAAGACTAGACCACTTCCAGATAAGCCTCCCTTCACCCTGTCCTGGAGGCTATCTGGTCCCTAAGTATGACAATGAGTGAAAAGAGTGGAAAAGGGAGTAGATAGTAAAATAAGTTAAATCGGAATTGATGTTTTAACTCATTCAGGTAAATAAGTGATGCCCTACAAGTCTTTCATCAACACTCGAAAGGCAAAAATACATCAAAATAATGTTCCCCCTTAAGAGGCAAAGAAAAGTCAAAGAGCAAGAGAAGTTGTTGGTCTTAATTTAGAAACCAAAGAATCTTAAATCCTCAAAGTCAATACCAATGGGGGAGGAGGGTCAAGGACATTTGTTTTCACATGTCCCCAATTGGTTTGTGACTGTTTTAAACTCTTAACCCAGCTCTTTCTTTTAGTTTGGGGAAAATCTCGTCTCAGTGGGTGATGCTTTTAATTCACAAGAGTGAGCTCATTTGTTTGTATAAAAAGTAGATTAATTATTTATAGTTATGAGAAACAAGAAATGAGCAGTGCACACACATGCACACATGAGGACACACACAGGAAACACTCAGATTTCCATTTGCATTTTGGCTTATTTAACTGTATTAATCAGGGATTTTGATACAGCTTTAAGGGATTATCTCCCTGTTTCTGCTCCAACATTGCTTCCTCTACTTGTCCCATCTGCCACCAAGTTTGCTACACCATGGTCAGGTAACCAGCTTGAAGTCACCAGATAAAACCTTACAGGCCATAAGCACAGATTCCAGAGGGTCAATGACACCAGCTCCTGCCTACTTGCCCCAAGGTCTAGGACTTAGTCTTCACCATTAGCAGAGGCCTGGGGGAAGCCCTACATGACCTGGCCCAGGCTGGCCAGGAGCCCTGAGGGCTCGTCCCTCCCAGAGCGCTCACCTGCTGCATCACAAATGCCCATTTAACCACTGCCTTACCCCAGCTCTCCCCTCTGTAGGGCAGCGCCTTGCCTTGTTCGCTGCTGTACCCACAGCACCTAATGTGGTGCTCACAGTGAACAAATGAATGCGTGAACAAATGGATGGCTGAGTGAATAAGGTGAACTAGGTCTTTTCCCAAAGAGGAGGGCAAAAGAAATGGAAGAGATGGAGAAAGGAAGAGACAGTAACTTACCACCTCTGGGGAACCATGACTAGTGGCCTGGCAGGGCCAGAATTTGCCCATCAGCTTCAAAGGGACACACCGCAAGTCTTTTATTTGTACATTTTTTTAAAATCTGAAAGAATAGAAAGAGAGAACAAGCATTCCATATGGGAATTTAACTCTGAAAGAGCCAGGCAGGTAGGTCTAATAATTCAGACAGTGCAGTGATTTACTGGGCCCATAAAGGAAATTGCAGGACTCCAAGCTGAGCAGAGCTCCGGAGGCCCTGCAGCCAGGAGACACAGAGCTGCATTTGAGGACGTGGCTCTGGGGGAGTAGGGGACTCACAGTTGCCCTGACTCCACAGGTAACGAAATCCAAAAGAAGACGGGGTAGTGGCAGCTCTGTCCCACAGCAGAATGTAGAGTCAGCTGGGGGCGGCGGGGTGGGGGAGATGCCGACTGTACTGCAGACTCACTGTCTGTCCCAGATTTGTTTCCTTCAAGTTCAAGGAGGCTGTAATATTTAATATGGCCCATAGCAATTTCGTAGTGTTTGTAAAAATCATGAGAACACTTAAAATAGAAAAAAATATGTTCAGGCTTCAACATACAAGGAAAATAACTGTAAATAAAGTATAAGTGGTTTCAGAAGAATATCAGCACATTGTATTGATTTAAGAAACAATATACCAGATGTAGGGGTATATCCAGGGAGGTAAATGGATATCTCAAGTGATCGTTTATGAAGAAGTCCCTAGTAGTGCTATTTATTTTATTTTATTGATTTTTTTGAGACACAGTCTCACTCTGTTGCCCTGGGTAGAGTGCTGTGGTGTAATACCTCACAGCAACCTCAAACTCTTAGGCTAAAGAGATCCTCTTGCCTCAATCTCCCAGGTAGCTGTGACTATAGGCGCCCGCCACAACACCAGCTAGTTTTTCCATTGTTAGCAGAGATGGAGTCTCACTCTTGCTCAGGCTGTCCTCAAACTCCTGAGCTCAAGCAACCACCTATCTTGGGCTCCCAGAGTGCTAGGATTACAGGTGTGAGCCCCTGCACCCAGCCCCTTAGTAATACTATTTAAAGTTTATCATCAAACTTGAACCAAATATATAGTGTCATTTAGTAAATCCTAAATCAGATTTTCAGCATGTTACCTAGGACATGGATAGGACCCTGGATTCCAGAGCTACACTCTTTTTAAACCATGAGGAGTTACTTCATAGAAAGCAAAGGTCCTTTACTTTTGGATTTATGGACTAAGGAAAAACATTCATGGAACCATAGTAGAACTGTCTGCTTTCTCTACTCCACCCCACTTGGTTAACTAAAATCATGAAAAAGGAAAGAAGGAAGAAAGGGGAGACAGAGAAGGCAACTACTGCCTACCAGCACCATGACTTCGAGAAAACAATGGACAGTTTAACATCAAAAAACTAAAAACATAATCTCCTAATTAAACAGATGTGAATTTGGCCAGGTGCAGTGGCTCATACCTATAGTCCTAGATCTTTGGGAGGCTGAGGCAGGAGGATGGCTTGAAGCCAGGAGTTCAAGACCACCCAAAAATAATAGTAAGACTTCATCTCTAGAAAAAAATGTATAAATTAGACAGGGGTGATGGCATACACCTGTGGGTCCAGCTACCTGGGAGGCTAGGGCAGGAGGATAGCTTGAGCCAATGAGTATGAGGCTGCAGTGAGCATATATGACTGACTGTGCCACTAGCCTGGGTGACAGAGTGAGATGCTGTCTGAAGATGACATGAGTCTATGTAAGGAGAGAGAAAGTCACTCGTTATTTTCTCATAGGCAGTGGGCAGAAGAGCGGGGGCTGTGTAGAACACAACCTCACACACCAACTCTGCCACCTACCAACCTGCTAGAGCAGGTGACTTTAAGGCCCTGAGACTTAGCTCATTCTTCTGTGAAACAGGGATACCTACTTTAAGGTTAATTGCAGAAGGAAAGGAGGCAGATAGATTAGGGTGTAATAAATGGTAGCTGGTTTTTGGTGGTGAGGATCTTCTTGGGCTCACCCTTATCTCCAAGACTAAGTGTGAGCGTGTGGGGGGATGGGCCTTAAACCTCTCTCTCTCTTTCTCTGTACTCCCACACCCTGACGGGAAGGCTGCTCCTCTATTTCATGGAATCTTGGCCTCTTGCTCTCTGTTAGGGAGTCTCATTTAAACCTGATCTCGCCTGGCTAAAGATGACACTTGAAGAGAAAAGTTTAGGCCAGGGGAGGGGCCCTGGGTTCTCCCATCCTGACTTCTCCTCAGCCCATGCTGGAAACTCCACAAAACTGTTAAGAAACCCATCATTTTGATTTAGAATGAAATTGATTTGTTTGTCAGCCATCAAGACAGATGGAGTACGTGTTGCCAAAAAAAAAAAGAGAGAGAGAGAATTTGGCCGCGACTACTTTGTGTGCTATACAGACCGTTTTAGCTAGGAGGGAGAGCAGAGTGTAACACGTGGCTGTCAGATGAAAAGAGTTAGGTTTGATCACACCCCTCCCTGTTTCCCTCTGGCAAGCAGAAGACATTCAGATTTTTAAGGAAAAAGCTAAGTGAGCCTTTGGATTTGAGAATCAGATGTTAAGTTAGGGACAGAATGATTTAACCTCTTCCCTGGGATTTTCTGAAATGCTGTCTGAAATGGCAGTTTGCTCCCAAGTCTGGACCTGCCTCATCCAAGAGGAAAACAGGACCCTGAGAACAGAAGCTTTTCTAAGAGTCCCCTCAGAGGAAGGACCCCAGACTGGCTACAGGGAGAACTGGGCTCTAGACTGTGACTATATTGTTCATCTCTTTATGCCTCAGTTTCCCAAAATAAATGTATGACTACTACTAGTCCTTTGTCTTCTCAAAAGATCAAAGGAAGCTATAAAGTTCAAAGCACTAATATGACAGAATTTAATTATAATATGAATGAAATTTTAGCTCCCTTCTTTCTTACAGGCCTGAAGTTTAAAGTAAAAACACTCTAAATAAAATGTATGCTCATCCCGGTCTTTGAGACCTCACAGAGAACTTGGCTTTCAGCCATGGTGTACCCCAAGGCTCTCAAGGGTGCCTGCCCCTTGGAGAGCCGGGCCATGGGGGTTTCACCAAGCCAGGAATTCCAGTTCTGCAGCTGGTGGTCCTTGAGATGCTCCCTAGAATTCTTGTGTTTTTCAGAAAGTCTTACCTTCAAGTGGCTTCTCCTTCGGGGTTTCTGCTGATTTGTGTTGCAGGTTTGGGGAAGGGCAGGTGGGGAACAGAGAGGGAGCAGACACAGGTCTCAGGGCACACAAGCCTTCAGAGGAATAGTGGGCCCCTCACCTCACCTGTCCCTTTCCTCCTGACCCCCTTCTCAGCTTCCTCCCCCCCTCCCCTCTTCTTCAGGTGCAACCCCCTCACATTCCTCCCATCATCTCCTGTCTCCTCTCTCCTCGGGAGCCTCTTCCCCTTCCTGACACCATGCAGCTGGCTGACATCCAAAGGTGTCCCCAATCTAAGCAGGCTCTTCAAGGAATGTTTTTCAAACAAATAGTTTTTACTCAAGAGAAGTTCAGGTGCCAGCTACTAAGATAATAACAGCTGGGTAAAGTTGTGCTGTCATAACTACGGGGGGGACCCCCACACTCTCACACCAGCTTCATCGCATCACCCAGCAACGGACCTACCGAATCAACACTCCAAAGGTGTAGCCCAGCAATGCGTTTTAACCAAAGCCCCCAGGAGGGTCTGATGCTGGCTGAAGTGTGAGAATCACAAACTATCTAAGGAGCAGCCGCGTGTTTACCTCCTACCCGTTCATTACCCGACATCTGGCATAGTGTCTGTGAACAGCAAGGTACAAAAAATATTCATGAAATCAATCAATGGACAAACTACTGAAGCCATGGTTAGAGGAAGAGGAAACAATATAAAAATACGATCTCTGCTCTTGTGACTCGAAACAAGCAACAAATTGAATGCACTGCATGACCTTGAGGTCTTGGAACACGTCAACTCACAAATAGCAGGCCTGTGTTTCTGGTGAAGCAGAGGAGGAAGCTGAGCCGCCCCAGGACCCTGCTCCTGGGTGCCTGAGGATCTCTGGGATCCACATCGCCTCTGGGGCAGAGGACGATTAATGGCTGAATTTCCTGGTTCAGGCCCCAGATCTGCAGGGCTGTCAGGGAGAACTCAGTGTGGGCTGGAGGGACTGGGGAACTCGCGTTGGGCTTCTTTTCAGAACAAGAAAGATACGGATGAGCAGAGATTTACAGGGTGTTCTTTTCTGGTTTTGGTAACATTCCAAAGCGTGGGGGAGAAAACGTGCAGCAAGCTTTTCTACAGTGGGCATAGATTGTATTTGCCAAAGAAGGAAGCCAAATCCATCCAGCCAAGGTACGGGCTGTCCCTGCTGCCTCTCATGAAATGGGGGCTGGGCTCCCATCCCTGACATGCGCCCTGAGGAAGCTGAGGACGTCTGCCTGTCCCTTCACCCCATACCCTGGGCTTTCTCGTTGCTCTCTCCTTGGGCATGTGTGCCCGTCTTCGCTCCCCCATCCCTTCCTGGGGAGTTGAGCAGCAGCTGCCAGAAAGTCTGCCTAGTTCCCTGAATGGGAGGTTCCCCCACCCACAGGTCCAAGTCATTGCCAGCAAAAGGCCCTCTGAGTAGTCATGACCTTGGAGTCCTTGCGGTGTGGATGGAGGAGAGTAGGAGGTGTGAATAAGCCAAGTGAAACCCTGACCCTGACCATTTCCCATCAAAGAAAGTAGGCTGGTGCCCAGGGGAGGGCCAAAGAAAAGAATGCTGCTTTTGCAAATTCTGAAAAGAATGACTCAGCTTCAACCTACAGGCACAGGAGAGCCTGTGAGTGACAGGCTCACAAAACCTCCAATGGCAAAACCTGACACGACATTATTTAAATAAAATTTAAAAAGGATGAGAGGAAAAGAAAGTGCCTATAGACCTTTTCAATAAGTTGGAGTGAAAAAAAAAAGAAGAAACACAAAAAAAAAAAAGATGCTGAAGTGTCCCATACCCAGGCACGGGTGAAAAGTTGTCCTTCCACAGTGTCACAGTTGGGTCAGTGCTGGAGAACCCAGCTAACTGTGAGTGGCTCTGTTAGGATTCTGGTAAAGGCAGTGTGTTTAGCTACCGAGGTGACACCCTAAGCTCATCTTCAGAAGAAAAGGCCAACTGCAATCGGGACTGACTGGGACTCAGCTATAATTTTAGTGGATCTTATTTGTTAAAAAGTCATCGCAGACCTGTGTGTGGAGGGAGGCAGCAGAATGTGGAGGTGGTGAAGGAAGCATAAAATCAAAAGAATTCTCTAGCAGAGCCTCTTCAGAGATTAAAAAAAACCTTTCCAAGTTACACACGGAAGATCCCTCAGCAGCCATGCTGATCACACGGCAAGTAAATACCTGTGTGTCTTGACTTCAGCAAACTCAGAATTACTGTGTCCTGGAAGGACGAAGTGCACTTCCGAGGGGCACTAAGCCTTTGATGACGAGAAATCTCCATCTCCTCGATATGTCAGCAGAAATGTATGAAGCTGAAAAACACTGTTTCTTTCATCTAATTGTTTTAAGGTCAGCTCAGTCAACCTTCCCAGGTCTTTTCTGAGCAATTCTTGGAAAGAAATCAACATTCCAGTAATGTAACTGCCATGGGGCCCGTGTGCATGCTCGGAGCCCTGATCAACTAACCTGGAACAAACCTACCACTCCCCGGAACTCAGGAAGCCTGAGTCTCAGCCTGAAAAATGACCCTAAGTTATATGTTTCTCCCCCTAGAGTAACAGCAAAATCAGGTCTCAATGGCCAGCATTTCGTGTGTGTATGTGTGTAACCACATAATTTTTTTTTTTTTTTTGAGACAGAGCCTCAAGCTATCCCCCTAGGTAGAGTGCCATGGCATCACAGCTCATAGCAACCTCCAACTCCTGGGCTCAAGTGAGTCTCCTGCCTCCGCCTCCCAAGTAGCTGGGACCACAGGCACCCACCACAACGCCCGGCCATTTTTTGGTTGAAGCTATCATTGTTGTTTGGTGGGCCCGGGCTGGGGATTCGAACCCACCACCTTAGGTGTACGTGGCTGGGGCCTTAGATGATTGAGCCATAGGCGCCAAGCCACCACATACTTTTGATAATGTTTGAATAACATACGAGATAGACATCCTGA
>CAUYQV010051817.1:0-13292 GCA_963574575.1 Galagoides demidoff | reverse complement strand
AAAAAACAAACGCAAACATTGTACTGGGTTTAAAAATGGGAGCGGAAAAGATTGGGGTAAAAACCACCACGGGAACAATACACACAAGCCCCCCACCCCCCTGTTGTCTTTTTTTTTTTTTTTTTTTTGTAGAGACAGAGTCTCACTTTATCCCCCTGGTAGAGTGCCCTGGTGTCACACAGCTCACAGCAACCTCCAACTCTCGGGCTTAGGCGATTCTCTTGCCTCAGCCTCCCAAGTAGCTGGGACCACAGGCTCCCGCCACAACACCCAGCTATTTTCTTGCTGCAGTTTGGCGGGGGCTGGGTTTGAACCCACCACCCTTGGTATATGGGGCTGGTGCCCTACTCACTGAGCCACAGGCGCTGTCCCCCTGATGTCTTCTCTAAGTACTGAGAGGGAATTGGATGCCAAAAAGGGCAAACACCTGTTCTGTGACTTAATCAGGCCTCCGTGTATTTGTAATCTCTTTATGTATAGTAATAAAGTTTTTCTTTCTGGTTCGTGACATTCCTTCTTTCCTTCCTTCCCTTTCTTCTCTTTCTTCTCTTTCCTTTCTCCTCCCTCCCTTCCTTCCTTCCCTCCTTCTTTCCTTCCTTACCATCTTGTTACTCCAAGCCGAAGATCTGCTTATCTGTGTAAGGCATCTGCCTTTATTGCTCATGTCTTCTGTTTACTTACTGGCTTATTATCTAACTTCTAAGGACAAATTGATTCTAATGGACTCACACTGCTGTTTGTATCCTCGTAGGTGGCCACTAAGAGGATGTGAGATCAAATTTTTCATACAATTATCAAATGAATAGACAAAAAGATATAAAACATCTGGACTTTGGGGTAAGCGTTTGGTAGCCTGTGCATTAGAGAAATGGAAATGAATGCCTTTGGTTATTGATACCATGAAATGAATCTTAGATAGGATTATAAACAATGGAAAGTTTAAAATGAATCAGCATGAGGGTGAACGATCGTGGTTTAGATTAGCAGACCTGGCAGAGTTTAAGGTCAACCCCAGTTTTGTTTAACATCTTCATAAATAATCTGAAAGACAGATTAAAAAAAACCTTTAATTACGTGTTTAAGTGACTTCAAGCTGGGAGGTGTTAAACATGATATGAGGAAAAAGGCTAGAAGAGGTAAAGAGATAAAACGATAAAAGCTTTTTTTTCATTAATCACGAAAAGTACAAAATGATAGCTTTGCACGAGAAAAATTTCAAGTCATTAAAAGGAAAAAACATGAGCAAGGGACGAACAATGTTGAAAGAGGCTATGAAAAGCAATTTGTAACATGGTATAGATGCTAAAATGGCCACTATTACATAGAATTCACTTACAATGACTTTGTAATCTCTTTCATGGGAGACACATAAATTGCTGATCTAATATGACATAGAATCATTAGGGTCTTTCCACCAGTCATGACATCATGTGCACAAATTTTTGTACTTAATTTTTATGGATTTTATCTCCAAAAATAAACATACAGCACGGTTGATTTTAGGGGGAGTAACGATTATTGAATTTTAACACGTGCCCATGTTCACGTAACCACCACTACTACTCTGGTGACAGAAGAATTCCATCTGCCAAACATTCCCTTTTGCATCCATCCTCCCACACCAGACCTCTGGCAACCGCTTACGGTCTCTGTTACTCTAGTTCTGTCTTTTCCAGGATGTCATGTAAATAGCATTAGACATTTACACATATAACTTTATTTTTGTCCCTTGAGGTGGATTTTTTTTTTATTGTGGGCAAAAACACATCATATAAAATCTACCATGGTGATCATTCTGTACAGACCAAATACACAGTACAGTTAACTATATGCACATAGACTGCTAGTGTGACAGATCTCTAGGACTTTTTCATTTTGCAGGACTGCAACTTTGTATACACCAAAAAACCACTTTCCTTTCCCTGATCCCCAGCCCTTAACAATCACCATTCCAATTTCTAAGCGTTTACTTTAGATACTTCGTGTAAATAGACTCACGTGGCATTTATCTTTTTGCGACTGACTTATTTCACTTAGCATGATGTTCTCAAGGATTCTCTATATTGCAGCATATAATAGGATTTCTTTCTTTTTTTCAGGCTGAATAATTCTTCACTGAATGTATATGCATTTTCTTTATGTATTCATCTATTGATGGACATTTTGGTTGCTTCTATTTCTTGGCTATTGTGAATAATGTTGCAATGAACATACAGTGCAAATATGTCTTCCAGACCCTGTTTACCATTCTTTTTGATACATACACCAAAGCAGAATTACTGGGATCATATGGTAGTTCTATTTTTAATTTTTTAGGGGAATCTCTATACTCTTTTTCATAGCAGCTGAAACCATTTACTATTCCTACCAACAATGTATGAGTTTCAGGTTCTCCATATCCTTGTCAACACTTATTTTCTGTGTTTAATAATGATCCTAATGGCTGTAAGGTGATATCTCATTGTGGTTTTAATCTGCATTTCCATAATGATTAGTGTCTTAGTCTGTGCTGTAATGCCAGTATACCATAGAGAGGGTAATTTAAGAAGGGCAGAAGTTGATTTCTCATATCTAGAGCTTGAGAAGTCCAAGATCAAGGTGCTGGCAGGTTTGTTCTCTGGTGAGGGTCTGGTCTCTGCTTTCAAGAGGGCATTTTGAATGTTGCATCCTTTGGAATGGAAAAATGCTGTGTCCTCACATGGAAGGAACCAGTAAACCAAAAAGGGATGGACGCCCTTTGTCGACCCCTTTGATAAGGGTACCAAGTTCTATTCACAAGGAAGGAGCTCTCATGGCCTAATTATCAGAGACATGGTTTACACATACTTTTTGCATTCTGTAGGTTAACTTTTCACTCTATTGGGTTTTTTTTTTTTTTTTGCATTGTGTGTGCTGTGCAGAAGTTTTAAAGTTGATGTAGTCTCAGTTGCCTATTTTTGCTTTTGTTGCCTGTGCTTTTTTTTGCAACAGAGTCTCACTATGTTGCCCTTCGTAGAGTGCTGTGGCATCACAGCTCACAGCAACCTCAAATTTTTGGGCTTAAGTGATTCTCTTGCCTCAGCCTCCCAAGTAGCAGGGACCACAGGTACCCGCCACAATTCCCAGCTATTTTTTGTTGAGGTTATCATTGTTGTTTAGCTGGTTCTAACCCACTAGCCTCAGTGTATGTGGCTGGCACCATAACCACTGTGCTACAGTGCTGAGCCTGTTACCTGTGCTTTTGATATCATATCTAAGAAATCATTGCCAAATCCAATGTCATAAAGGCTTTCCCCATTTTCTTCCAGGAATTTTATAGTTTCAGGTCTTATGTTTGAAGGCCTTATTCCATTTTGAATTAATTTTTGTATATAGTCTAAGGTAAAGGTCCAACTTCATTCTTTTGCATGTAGATACTAAGTTTTACCAACACCATGCTGAAGAGATTATCCTTTCCCCATTGTGTAGCCTTGGAAGATTTACTGAAGGTCATTTGTCCTATACATGACAAACTCATATATGTGAGTGTTTATTTCTGGGTTTTCTATTCTATTCTTTGGTGTAGATGTCTATCTTTATGGCAATACTACCATAAAGTAGTTTTATAATACATTTTGAAATTAGGAAGTGGGAGGCCTCCCGTTTTGTTTTCTTTTCTCAATATTGTTTTGGCCCTGAAGGAGTCATTTGAGATCTCACATAAGTTTTAGAATTTTTATTTCTGAAAAAATGCCATTGGTATTTTGATAGGTATTGCATTGAATCTATAGATTGCTAAAGATAGTATGGATATTATAACAATAGTAAATCTTCCAATCCATGAACATAGTATGTCTTTCCATTTATTAGAGTCTTATTTAATGCCTTTTGGCAATGTCTTGTGGTTTTCAGAGTACATACATTTAGCTTTCTTAGTTAAGTTTATTCCTAAGTATTTTATTCTTTTCATGCTATTATAAGTGGTATTGTTTTAAAATTGCTTATTCAGATGGTTTATTGTCTACAGAAATGCAGCTGGACTTTGTGTGTTCATTTTGTATCCTACTTTGCTGACTTTATCAGCTCTAAGAGTTTCTTGTGGAATCTTTAGTGTGTTCTACATATGATCATGTCATATGTGAACAGAGAAAATTTATTTCTTCTTCTTCTATTTAGTTGTATAGTATTTCTTTTTCTTGTCTCATTATTCTAACTAGGACTTCCAGTATTGTGTAGAGTAGAAGTGGCATATTAATCTGAAATTTAAAGAAAAAGTAAAACTATAAAAATTTAAGAAAAATCATATAAAAAAGTTTGTGTGTTGTATAACCTAGGCAAAAAGGTTTTAAGATCTTAAGACATTATACCCCAAAATAATCCACATACGAAAAAGTTAATAAACTGGACTTCATCAAAATTAAAAATTTTACTCGATGAAAGTCATTGTCAAGTGAATGAAAATATAAGTGACAGACTGAGGAAACATATGTGAATCATATACCTAATAGAGAATTTGAATCCAAAATATATAAAGAACTCTCAAACCACAGCAAGTAAATAAATGTTCCAATTTAAAAAAATGGGCCAAATACATGAACAAATTGTCAAGAGTACACAAAGATGGCACATAAGACATGAAAAATTTACAACATCATCAGCCATTGGCCAGTGTCTGTGGCTCAAAGGAGTAGGGTCCCGACCCCATATACCGGAGGTGGTGGGTTCAAACCTGGCCCTGGCAAAAAACTGCCAAAAAAAAAATAAAAAATTACAAAAAACAACATCATCCACATTAAAACTAGTAGAAAAGTCATTTCATTTTATCCACTTCTCCAAACCAGCACAGCTTACTATCAGGAGGAAAAGCCCAACTCTGCCTTCTCAGTTGGGACCTGGGAAAGAAAAGAAGAAATGTACCTCCAGGTGTTTCATCTTTTCAGGGGCTAGCCAAGGGACTGAAACATCTACATTAAAAAAGAAGAAATATCTCCCGTGGATGTTGTGGCAGGTACCTGTAGTCACAGCTACTTGGGAGGCTGAGGCAAGAAAATCGCTTAAGCCTAAGAGTTTTAGATTGCTGTGATCTGTGACTCTATAGCACTCTACCTAGGACAACATAGTGAGATTGTCTTAAAAAAAAATAAAAAAAGACAAGGTATATTTTGGGATATAATTGCCTCTACCCTGTTCCCCCCTTTTCCCATAGATAATTTTTTGTTTAATTTTGCTTCCATTTTTAAAAGATACCAAATGTTGGGGAGGATGTGGACAAATTGGAAGACTTACGCATTACTGGCTGGAATGTAACATGGTGCACCCACAAAAAAAAACTGTGGAAAACAGTTTGGCAGGTCCTCAAAAACTTCAGTACAGAAATACCATTTGACTCAGTAATTCCACCCTTAGGTACATACGCAAGAACATTGAAAGCAGGGGCTCAATACATGTACACTTATCCATAGAAGGATTATTCACAATAGCTAAAAGATAAAAACAACCCACTGTTCACCAACAGATGAATGGCTAAAGTAGGGTATACACATACAATGGCATATGATTCCGCCATGAAAAAGAATGACGTTTTGCTAACATGAACCATGAATACATTGCTAAGTGAAATAAGCCAGATACAAAAGGACAAACATTGTATGATTCTACTTATATGAAATACCTAAAACAGACCAATTCATAAAAACAAAAAGTGAGAGTTTAGCAGGGGCTAGGGTGAGAAGAGGATGGGGAGTTATTGCTCTGTGCATACAGTTTCTGTTTGGGGTGATAGAAAGTTTTGGAAATACATAATAGTAATGATTTTCTAATACTATAGATCATTAATGCCATGAATTGTGTAGTAAAAATATTTAAAATTAGAAAAACAATTGATGTTTTTCTACCTTCTCTCACCCCTATTTTTACATAAATAGTGACAGATATCCACATTCTTCTCCATCTGCTTTATTTACTGAACAATGAATAATCTGGGCACTCCCTCCATAGCAAAGTCTAGAGCTGCTTCTCATTCCTTTTCCAACTGCAGAGTATGCCATCGTGTGATTATGCCATAGTGTATTCAACTAGGCCTTTGAACATGAAAATTGGATCGTTCATTTGAGATTTTTAGAAGGAAAAAGGTGATGTCATCTAATTTACATTTCAAAAGGTTCACTCTGGGTGATATAGGAAAATGGATCATGGTGGGTGGGAGAGAGTAAGCGGAAAGATGAAGCCACTGTAGACATCTTGGGGAGACGGTGGTTGCTTGAGCTAAGGTGGTAATAATGGAGATAGAGAAAATCAGTGAATCCTAAGTCCTGGTGGTGGTAGAGACTACAGGACTTTTTGATGGGTTGGATGTGGGATGTAAGGGATAAAGCAAAATCAAAGCAAATCTAGTTTTGAGAGAGGATACCCCAAAAGGTTGAGGTCTGGGAGAACAGGTCTCCTCAAGGGGACCACAAGGATACACCTGCGGGGTCCTCTCCCTGGTGACTCAGCTCTTGGGAATGTGTAAACCTAACTTCCTGAAACTTGGAAATTTCCAAGTTCTGTGAAATCCTGTAGTTCTGCAGGGGCTGGAATAGCATCTCCTGTTTGATTCAAACTGGCCAATGAGAAGGGTACCTGTGGGGTGGAACTTTTTGACTGTCAATAAAAAGGGAAAGACCAAGCCAGTCATGGAGTGTGGCCATCTGGAATTCTTTTGTGCCATAAGCTCCTGGTTCGTGAATAAAGCCCTTCCTCTTATAAATGTGGTGTTTGGGTGTTCTTTCTCTCCGTTGGACCTCGTCTTCCCGCAATAGTTTGGGGACTTCACAAATTAGTTGGGCTTCCTAATTAGGTGCTATGGATGGAGAAGACTGGAGAAGAAACAGATTCTAATTGTTTTATTTTCATACGTTTATTTTTTGTGGCAATATAAATCGGGAGTTCTTTTTTTTATTTTATTAGATTGTATCTGCGTACATTACTACATTTATAGGGTACAATGTGCTGATTTTGTGTACAATTGGAATGTTTACATCAAACACATCATTCACCTCACTTATTTAATTGTTGTGTTTAGACATTTGTACTCTACTATTAATACATTTGACATGTATGCTTGCAATATGTACAATAGGTGAGGTCCCCGGATTATCCCCCCTCCACCCGTCTCCACCCCCCCCTTCTCTCCTTTCTGGGCTATAATTGTGTTTTATCTTTCATCTGAAAGTGTGGGTAATTATATGTTGATTTCATAATAGTATTGAATACATTGGGTATTTGTTTTTTTTCCCATTCTTGAGCTGCTTCACTGAGAAGAATATGATCCAGCTCCATCCGTGTAAACATCCAGGTAGCGATGTCAGGGAAGACTCTTGGAACGCAAATAATCTGGAGTTTGGTGGAGATGTCAGGAGTTCTACTCTCCCACCCACCATAATCCATTCCCCCCCCCATCACCCAGAGTGAACCTTTTGAAATGTAAATTAGATATCACCTTTTTTCTTTTCTTTTTTTTTTTTTTTTTTGAGACAGAGCCTCAAGCTCTCCCCCCTGGGTAGAGTGCTGTGGCATCACAGCTCACAGCAACCTCCAACTCCTGGGCTCAAGCGAGTCTCCTGCCTCAGCCTCCCAAGTAGCTGGGACCACAAGCGCCCAGCCATTTTTTGGTTGTAGCCATCATTGTTGTTCAGCGGGCCCAGGCTGGATTTGAACCCCCCACCTTAGGTGTATGTGGCTGGCGCCTTAGCCACTTCAGCCACAGGTGCTGAGGCAGATATCACCTTTTTTCTTTTAAAAATCAGAAATTTTGGAAATCACGGGCATGTAGATGGCATTTAAATCGTGGGTTTGGAGGAGTTTATGTAGAGTCAGCATGGTAGAAACCAAGAAAGAGACCAGTATGCTAGCCCCGTAGCCCTGGTCCACAAAGGAGCAGCTCCTGAGTAAAAGTGAGGTGTGCTGAAACAGAAGACGAGAAAATGGAAAATGTTTTGAGAAGAAGGGAACCATCTACCTCCACAGGTCAAATGCCGTTCTTCGTACTTTCCATTTCTTCCTATCTTGAGATATTCTTTGATTTCAATCTGTCTGCAGTTTCTTCTTGGGTAGTTTCCTCAGAAAGAGAACACAGTCATGTATTTTCCCAAGCTCTTTGTGTGCTGATTCTTGGATCTCTCACTACCTTCCAAACGTGGCTTTACTACTTGCTAATTTCCAGTGTTGTAGGTGAGACGACTGATGCTCATTTGATTCTCTTTCCCCTTATAAAGTAACCCGTTCTCTCTGACTGAAAGCTTATAAGAAATATTTCATCCTTGGGATGTAGAAATTTCACCAGGATGTGACGATGTGTCTTTTTCATTGTTCTGACCTATAACTGTGATTTCTACTAATTCAAAGGCCCAAGGCTTTCTTTTTATTCTTTTATTCTGGGACTTCTAAAATATGTAGCATTTTTTTCTCCACGGTTCATGATGTTGCTAACTCGCTCTCCACTCAGCATCCTAACACTCTCACAGTGTGTTCAGCAGTGAGCATTTTGTTTTTGAGTTCATCTACTGAATTTTAAAATGTACAATCAAGTTCTGTCCTTTCAGAAAACATCTCTTGTGCTTTAATTATATGTCCTTCAACACTCACTGTACTATTATAAAAGTTGGCTTTTATCCCTTCAGTGAAATCTGCTTCTCTGGCATCAACAGCCTCGGTTATCTGGTAGCACACCTCCTTCAAGTTATAGCATCCTCCTAAATGCCTAGTGGTCTTTTCGACTGATTCATATCTTTAGGTATAAACTCCCTCAGTAGGTGGAGAACTGAGTCTTATCAAGGCCAATGTTAGAAGAAAGGAATTTTCAGACAACAGCTGTGCCCCTCAGCAGAAGGCACAATGGGATATATTGTCTTTACTCCTGGCTCACCCCAAGACTAGCCTCTTCACAACTTTTGAGTCCTAACTTCACAAACAGGGGTGTTCTGAAGCTGAACCTTCTGCTTCAGAACTCAAGGCCCCAGAGGTATTTGTGCATTTCTCCAGGCTTCAACCATAGTGGACAGTTGTCTGAGTGGCCTTGGAATCAAAAGAGATGGGAGTCAGGGATTGGAGCAAATGATCCCCTTTAATTTGATTTCATTTGATTTTTAAGTCTGCAACTTTGATATCATTGCCCCAGAGCATAAGAACAAATATTAAATATATATACTATGTTGTAATATAAAGTTATATAACATATGATTGTTGGTATTATAGTTAAAAACATATAATTCATTAAAGTATATGATTAGTTGAAAATTCATAATGAGAGCAAATTGCTTTTTAAAATCAATTGAATCCAAAAAACATTTTTTTGTTTCAAGTAAAAAATTTGCCATGAAAAAGTCAGATGTATTTGAATTATCCCATCAGGGATCAAAGGATATTTACAAGCCAGGTGAGGTTTTATAGTTTAAAGTTAGCACATGAGAGAACTTGTATGTTAGTTTCAGAATAATTTTTACTTCTCTTCAGCTAAGTCCATTCATAAAGTGAAATGGTGGGTTGAAATTGAACAGATCAGATTTTGGAACTCCAAGATAGATGAAACTGTACATTGGAAAACTGCTACGAAGACAGTGAGGTCACCCATCCTAAACTCTGGTAAAAGTTTCTAAAAGTTTTAATCGTCCTGGTTCAATTAATGTCCCTAAATAAATTATGAGTTAACAAATTTATTTGTCAGGCCAAACCCTAATCCAGGCTTGTCTCACTCTGAGGCAAACAGTGGCCCCAGGCCAAGGACGCTGCGTGCTCTCCAGTTGAAATCTGACTCCGGCTCCTGGGAGACCAGAGAAGCCGAAACAAACATCTGGGCCCTTGTAGCTGCTTACTATTTTCAGTTTTTGTAGCAGTTGTCTCTAGATTTCTATATCAAAACAAAATACACTGTGTGCTTTTACTTAGGAGAAACAAGAAAATCTTCAGATTGTAGCTCCAATTTAATTGTGATTAATAATGACACCTTAGCTGTCATGTGAGTTGTATTTAACTTATGCTAGTTTTGAGCCTGAGGCCTTGTGAGGCATATATAACTCACACATCTCTTGCACGTTGACTGCCACACTAGAAAAAAATGTTATTTCCCTTTGGGCCACAGTGTTTTATTAGGTTAAGAGACATGTGAGTTTATATATGCTTCACAAGGCCCTAGGCTTTAAAAAAGGCAAAACAGTTTGAAATAACTCAAGGTCCTAACAATGAATAACAGAAAAAAGAAAAGGACAAAGCAGCTTTGTCCTGGAGATACATTCAATCTAGTCTGGTCCAGTCCTCATTGATGATTAATGGTAATCGTCATTTTTTCGCATCTGGGTTGAGATGGGGCTACTTAACTGCTTGTTGATGCCCATACAAACCAGCCAATCAGTTACCACAGCCTACTCATTCAGGAATTCCTATTAAGGAACATATCTGCTCTACTGTACTGGGCTGTACTCTACTGGGCTGCCAAATCATATGAACCGAACTGGTCTTTCAGTCTTAAGTGTGAGTGGACCACCTAGAATCACAGATATTTTAGGACAAGCAGCTGCATAAAACAAAAAGAGGCCCCCAAGGCTCCACCACTGCTACAGGACCCCATGGCTCTACCCACAATGCTCCAGCTCTGAGGTTCCCTGCTATTGGCCCCACAGTCCCACTCTCAAGGTTCCATTGCTACCACCAAGCCCAGCAGCCCTGCCCACAAGGTGGGATGGGCAAGGTTACCTAGGCAGTGATCAAATTGAAGTTATTTATTTGCTTAAATCTAATAGAATTTGTTTAATGAATCTGAGAGCTCATTTGTTAAGCGCATATATGGTTGTTTTATCTTCTTGTTGAATTACTCCCTTGCCATTATAAGGGACCATCTGCATCCAACCAAGAATTTTGTATCCTGCAAAACTAAGTTTCATAGATGGAGAAACAAAGACTTTTCCAGATATGCAAACACTAAGGGAATTTGTTACTATTAAACCCGTGCTGTAGGAAATACTCACAACTGCATGGAACAGCTCAATACATACCCACCAGTGTAAAAACCTAAAAGTTAAAGCTCACAGCTCTTTTAAATCAATAGCAGAAATGTATCCCACATAGCAATACTAATTCTTTTTTTTTTTTTTTGAGACGGAGACTCAAGCTATCCCCCTGGGCAGAGTGCCATGGCATCACAGCTCATAGCAACCTCCAACTCCTGGGCTCAAGCGAGTCTCTTGCCTCTGCCTCCCAAGTAGCTGGGACCACAGGCACCCGCTACAACGCCCGGTCATTTTTTGGTTGCAGCCATCATTGTTGTTTGGCGGGCCCGGACTGGGGATTCTAACCCGCCACCTTAGGTGTATGTGGCTGGCGCCTTAGCTGATTGAGCCACAGGTGCCGAGCCGCAATACTAATTCTGAATGCAAATGATCTTAATGCTATTTCTCCTGTAAAAGGAAAATACGTAAAAGTAGACCTATTGTTCTATCTAGCAATCCCACTACTGGCTAACTACCCAAAGGAAAAGAAGTCATTATATCAAAAAGACACTTGTACTTGGATGTTTATCATAGCACAATCCAGAATGGCAAAGTTATGGAATCAATTTAAATGCCCATCAGTTATTTAGTGCATAAAGTAAATATGGTATATACACATACACACACACATATACACAGGATGGAGTAGTGTTTTCAGACATAAAAAGGAATGATATAGTGTCATTTGCAGCAACTTGGATGGAATTGGAGAGCATTGTCCTAAGTGAAGTGCCTCAGGAATAGAAAAACAAACACCAAATATTCTCACTAATAACTGTGTACACATGGGAACAAAGAGGTGTAAAGTTCACTGGAAATAAAGGAGGAGGGAAGGTGGGAGGGATTGCACACTATTCTGCTGATGGGAATACTAAAAGCCCTGATTTAAGCATTATACAAGGGATTCATGTAACGAAAACACATTTGTATCCCCTTAATATTTTGAAAAAAACATTCTTTAAGAAAAAAATAAAAGATTCATTTTGGAAAAAAAAAGTAACTTTTAAAAAATTCATAGGTAACATTATGTAGGGTATCTTATGGAAAAAAAACAAGAGAAATAAAACATACATCCATACAAAGCCTCATTAAAAAGAAAGAAAGGAAGGAAGGAAGGAAGAGAGAAAGGAAGAAATAAAGAGAAAGAAAGGAGGAAGATGAATTTAATGATCAACTGTCTCCAGGGAAGATAGATAGTTTAGAAAAAAGAGGAAAACCTTAACATTCTTATAAATACCACTGAGAGATTTAAGACATTATATTTACAAAACATGATAACACTGATTTAAAAAAAAGGAACAATGAGAAGCCAACAAAAAGTTCTTGGAAATGAAAAGTATGATTGCCCAAGTGAAATATGTAATGGAAATACTATATAATTAGGGTAAAGAGTAAACTGGGAATTTGGAAAATGAAGTTTAGGAAATATCCAAGATTATAGAAATAGTAACAAAGAAATGGAAAATGTGAGAGATGGATAATATTATAAATCAAAAAAGTCCAATATCTGTTTCACAGGGACTCTAAAAAAAAAGACTTAATGCCTGAAAGGAACCAAGTAATCAAAGAAATATCTGAAGAAAATAGATTTGAACTGGAGAAAGACATCAAGTTTTAGACTGAAGAGATCCACTACTTTTTGGGCAAAGTGAATGAATAAAAATTCCCACTTAAGACACAATCTGGTAAAATTTCTGAATACCCAAGAAGATTTGAAAAGCTTATAGAGGAGGAAAACTCAGATCAATTACAATGGAGTTAAAATCATGTTGGTAATAGCCCTTAAAGAACAATGTTGGGTGCCAGAAAACAGTGGAGTAATTCCTTGAAAAACTTTAAGAAAATGATTTTAAATCTAAAATTCTGTTATAACAAGCCAATATATCAGCCAAATATCAAAATAAAGATACATATAATCATATAAAAAACTCCACCAGCAGAGACTCCATAAATATGAACCATTGACATAAGAAATAAGACATCATATTTTCTTCATGTGGATTAATTTGAGTTCTCTATAGATCCTAGTTAACAAGTTTTTGTCTGATTCAAAATATGCAAACCCATTGTGTAGGTTGTCTATTTGCTTTGGTTGTTGTCTCCTTAGTTGTACAGAAGCTTTTCAGTTTAATTAATTCCCATTTGTTTATTTTTATTATTGCAATTGCTATTCTTTCTTTGAGGATTTTTATCATTTCATGCTTTAAATTTAGGTCTTCTATACATAATTGAATCAAATTTTTGTGAGTAGAAAAAGGTGTGGGTCCAGTTTCAGTCTTTTACATGTGGATATCCAGTTCTTCCAGCACCATT
>CAUYQV010051812.1:0-22343 GCA_963574575.1 Galagoides demidoff | reverse complement strand
GGAGGGGAGAAGGGTGGATGGGTGGTGGGAGGGTGATGGGAAAGATTACCTATATATCTGTCTAACAAGGGTACAAGTGAACTTTTCTAGAACTAGAATATAAATGTGTTGATACAATGATTAACCAAATGACATGAAAGTCATGTTAACCAGCTTGATGAAGGTGTTTCAAATTGTATATGAAACAGCACAATGTACCCCATGTTTGCATCAATGTATACAGAAATCAATTAATAAAAAAAAAAAGGAAAAAAAACAAACAAACAAAAAAAAAAAGAATATTAGCTTTTTTTCTTAAACATTTCCCTTCTCCTTTTAGAGAAATTTTCATCAACACATCTCTGGGAGTACCAAATGTCCACATAGAGGTCTTTTTGTGAACATTTTTGAAAAAAAAAAAGGCAGCATTTTTAGCTAAGAATGTATGCATCAGTTTTTATGATGGGTTCATGGACTTTGTAGCTTTTTGGTTGACAAATGCATATCTTTTGTAACTATTTTGTTTTTATCAGAAGAAAGTTTAAATGAAAGAATATAATTATGTGAATAGTTACACAACCAAATTTCTCAATATAAATTCCTAAAGAAAGAGACCTCCTCCGTGGTGCTAATTGTTATTGAAATCATCTTTCTTTCAAATGTTTATAGAAACCAGTGACCCCAGACTTAAACACTAAATTTGTTATATGATTTAGGGGGCAGACAAATACAGTTCCCCGGCACTAAGAAAAAGGGACAGTCTGCATAGAATAAAAGGTGGAAAAAGTAAAAGAACAAATGTTACAAAAACAACACAAGGTACTATTGACTACTGAGTACTATGGTTCTAACAATGATCCACGAAAGCTTCCTTAGACTTTTTCAAAATTGTGGAGAACATGGTAAAGTAAAAGAAATTTCCTAGAAATGTAGACATATAAAACATATTCTGCTATGATTGCTGTGAGTCATTATTCTTATTCAGTCAAAGTACATTAATCAAATATATTTTGAAAACTAAGTACGATGTTATACAGGGTAGACATAAAGTTCATGTTTAATTTATTAAAATAGTATCACAGTAAAGTTCACGTGAACTTTATTGACACCTATATATTAGTAATATAACAATGAGCAAGGCAGGAAAGATCTCACCTATATCAGTGCAAGTAACATAAACAGGCAATTTTTAAACTCATGACATCTTACTTATTTAAGACAACTCATTTACCCCAAATATCTCTTCCTTACAGAGCTGTTCTTGGGATGAATTGTTTGGGGCTGTCCAATTTTCTACAAATATTTAAATAAACACCTAAATATCCATTCATTCATTCACTTGCTCATTTACTCAAATAATTTTATTATTGCATGTATGGAGGGGAGCAAGTACTCTAGGAGCTGGGAATCTAGGTCTGAAAGATATAATTCTTTGCCTTTAATGGGCTCACAGTACAGGGGCAAGCATGAACAAATAGCATGCTCGAGTAAGGGCTATCACAGTGGTAATAATGGCAGAGTGAAAATGGAGATTTAAGACAGGTGTGCATAAAAGAAATGGTCAACAAACCAGGGACAGACCCTCTAGTAAAAGACATACAAATTAAATTTTAAAGTAGATTTAAAGTAGGATCAGTACATTTGGGAGTTTGCAAGATGAAGACATGATTGGAGTACAGTATTATAAGCAGGAGGAATGCATATTTTGTAGCACTGAGGGAGCATGGTCATCTGCTACTAGGCAAATGAGGATAACAAGTACTAAGAGTGAAAAGATGGAACACAGGCTCTAAACTTAGTATGCAGATGTGAGGGTACAAATAGGGCATTATAAAATTCGGACACCTCTACTCTCACAAGCTGCATCTGAAGTCTGTAGAATGCACTTCATCTTTCAACTCTCAGTGAATCACTAACACTTTTCCCCTATCTGTCTGTATCAGAGGCCCAGCTGATCTTTAGCAGAGCAGATAAAAAATGTACACTGGGCACATGGAGCCCTATTCAACAAATGGTCCTGAGAAATTGAATAGCCACAGCAGAAGAATGAAACCAGATGCCTATCCTTCACTATATAAACAAATTAATTCAAGATTTATTAAAGATTTAAATGTAAGACATGACACTATAAAAATTCTAGGAAAGAATATAAGAAAAACTCTTCTATATATAGGCCGATGCAAAGAATTTATCACTGAGATCCCTAAGGCAAATACAGCAATAGCAAAAATAAATAAATGGGACTTAAATTTAAAACCTTCTGCCCAGCAAAGGAAATAATCAACAGAGTAGACAGGCAGCCTACAAAGTGGAAGAAAATATTTGTAAACTATACATCTGACAAAGAACCAATATTCAGAATCTACAAAGAATTTGTACAAATCAGCAAGAAAAAAAAAACAGACAAACCCATCAAAAGTGAGCAAAGAACATGAACAGAAACTTTCAAAAGATCAAATACAGAAGAAACATACAAAAAAAGGTCAACAACATTGATCATCAGAGAAATACAAATTATTAACAAAACCACAATGAAATGTCTTTTTACCCCTATCTGAATACACATTACTGAATAAGTCAAAAACAACAGATATTGGCATAGGTACAGAGAAAAAGGAATGCTTATACACTATAGGTGGGACTGCAAACTCATACAACTCCTATGAAAAACAGTCTGGAGATTTCTCAAAGAGATAAAAGTAGACCTATCATTTGATCCAGCAATTCCACTACTGGGTATCTACCCCAAGGAAAGGAAGTCATTTAATCAAAAAGACTTGCTCTTGAATGTTTATCCCAGCGCAAGTCACAATTGCGAAGCTGTAGAATCAATCTAAGTGCCCATTATTCCATGAGTGGGTAATGAAACTGTGGTTTATGGTAAGCAATTCTCTTGCCTCAGCCTCCCAAGCAGTTGGAACAACAGGTGCCTGCCACAATGCCTGTATCACATATATATGTGTATATACCATATGTGTATGTGTGTATATATGTGTATCAGTATATGTACATATTGATAATGTTTGTTCTCTTATATATTGTATCTTGTATCTCTAGTGATTGCAGAAGTCTAACATGACTTGACTATTATAATTTTATACAGTTTTTTTCCTTTCTTAACTGTGTAAACGTTTTTTGGCACTCTCTCTGTGTACACACACACACACACACACACATACACCATATATCATGGAGTACTACTCAACCATAATAAGGGATGAAATAATGTCTTTCACAGCAGCTTGGATGAAAACGGAGATCATTACCCTAAAGCAAAGTCTCTCAAGAATGGAAAAACAAACACCATACATTCTCTATCTTCTCACTAGTATTTTGGAACTAAATGATGTGTACACATGAGCAGAAAGAGACTAAAGGATATTAGAAGCTATGAGGTAAAGAGGAAAGGTTAAAAACTTCCCTATTGGGTACAATGAACACTGTCTCGGTGATGGGTGCACTGGAGGAAAGTCCTGACATCAGTATTATGCAATGTATCTATGCAACAAGAATGTTTGTACCACCCTAATATTTGAAATTTTAAAAAAATACAGTAATTTTGGGGGGATATTAGAGAAAATCACATAAGATGATTCTAAATTTTATCTGCATAAAAATAATTACTTTTGTAAAAGTAAGGAAGAGGTATTTGCTCTCCCAGATTGTAAAAATAGAAAGTTTCATTTGGTATAGTACATAATATAATCCTTTTCATCTCAATGAAACATAAAGATATATATATATGTGTGTAGATGGTATGTGCATAAAGAATTTACCAAAGGGGGGGAAAGAAACTGAATACCTAGTTTAGACTTTGCTGGGAGTCAACACACTACAATTTGCATCATGCATTTATTTTACCCAGAATGCCACAAACCTCTCTGTGAATTTATAATAAATTATTGAATTTCCTCTAAGAAAGTTGCATTTGTGGCTTGGCGCCCATAGCTCAGTGAGTAGGGTGCCAGTCACATACACCAAGGCTGGCAGGTTCGAGCCTGGCCCTGGCCTGCTAAACAACAATGACAACTGCAACCAAAAAATAGCCATGTGTGATGGTGGACACCTGTAGTCCCAGCTACTCGGGAGGCTGAGGCCAGAGAATTGCTTAAACCCAAGAGTTAGAGGTTGTTGTGAGCTGTGATGCCAGGGCACTCTACCAAGGGTGAGACAGTGAGACACCGTCTCCAAAAAAAAAAAAGGAGAAAAAAGAAAGAAAGTTGTAGTTGTATTAGCAATGAAAGCCAGTATATTACATGCAAATAGGAAAAAAGTAATCTCACATCATGGAAGAAGGCAATGAGACAGTGCTGCAACAGTGTCTTGAAAAGTGATCAGGACACCTTAATTGTTGCTGTTTTAAATGCCCTTCCATGACTCAACTGGCCAAGATATATGGTCCCATTGAATTTGCCTCCCACCCATATACTCAGCCTCAGCAAATATATGGAGGTTAAAAAGGAAGAACTTCTCCAAGAACAATAAGTAAAATTAAGGAAGACGTTACATTTGTCCTTGTATTACCATTTTCAATCTATTTTTTAACCTAGAGTTTTCAATGCCCAGAAAAAAAGTGAGTAAAGGTGTATTGCTGTCCAGCAAATCCTTCACATTCTTCTTCACAATGTGTCTTCGGCTCTTCAATGGCTTGTAATGATTATGATCCTGCAGGCACTTCCTATAAGCTATCTGTGCATTATTAATGAGGTTCTGTGACAGGAAACTTCCATCACTGCAATGATTCTTGAAAAGCATAGATTCATTCAAACTAACAATGCATATGAGTTGTCACAGTTTTAACATATGCATTCTTCTTGCAGATGGTTGAAAAAGAAGGTTATCTTCAAAAAGCTAAAATTGCAGATGGAGGAAAGAAACTAAGGTAATAAAAAGTTCTTTAACCCACTTTTATATAACTATGCTAGTTCCTGTATCCTTAACTTGTATCACTGCTATTGTTTGGGAAGCAAGGCCCTATGATAACAGACTGGTCCCTTCTGCTACCACTATGATCAACATTTTTAATATAATTGTAGTTTTCAAAGAAAGGCACACCAGTACATATCATTACACAGAACATACAGATATGAAATGCTTCTTGTTCTCCTAAAGTATGAGATCTTTAAAAAAAAAAAAAAAAGGGAAATAAGGCAACGGATCTTGATTTCTGGGATTAACAGATTTTGGAATGAAAGGACTTATTTGCATTACATAAAAATTTCCTGGAGAGTGTAGTGTCTCATGCCTGTCCTTAAGGATTCAAGGCAGAAGGATTCCTTGAGCTCAGGAGTTTGAGAGCAGCCTGAACAAGAGTGAGACCTTGTATCTACAAAAAAAGAAAAATTAGCCAGTAGTGGTGGTGTATATCTGTAGTCCAAGCTACTCTGGAGGCTAAATCAGAACATCTCTTGAGCCTAGTTTGATTTTGGCTTCAGCCTGGGCAGCACAGCAAAACTCCATCTTAAAAAAAAAAAAAATCCCTATAGTAAGTTAGGGGAGTAATTTTTTAGAGGATGAAGTAGTTGAACTACATTTTTAGATAAGAAAATCAGGACCCTTTCTTACCTCGCCAGCAGCATGGATTAAAAAAAATCCTCATGGTTTTAATCCTAATGGTTTAATCTCATTTTCCATGTCAACCCTTCACTGAGGCTTGATGGGAGAAAGGAGGTTACATCATTGGTCAGTCCTACTCTCCAGCCTCATGCAAGGAAGGCAGGGGGATATTACAAGGAACCACGATGAGGCCCTACCATGGTGGTTATGTAAAGTATCCTTGCCCATCCATAAGCAAACTTTGTAACATCTCCGAGAAGGCAGAGCCAAGAAGCAAAGGACCAGAACGGGGCCCTTTCCCTAACCCACTCACATGAATACAATTCTTGGTAGTTTTGATCATTGTGGACTTGTTTTATTTGCTTTTACTTCAATATGTTGGTATATAATTTGCGTGCTGCAGTTTAATTTCATATAAACATTTGTAGGCAGTTTTATTATTTCAATCTATTTGTGAACTATTATGCATTCTTCAAGCTTTTTTCACTTAAAGTTATACAAATTTTAGTTTTTTCCTTTTTTTTTTTTCACACTAGGTATACAGAATTGAGTTTGTGGCCTTGTGTTATCATTACTCTGGGAATGATGTCTAATTGGTTTTATTTTATTTTCTGTTTCTAATCCTCACTTCAGTCCCCTGTAGACCTCCATTTTAATGCATTTAATATGTGTTTATGAAATCCACTTTCATTTACGTATGTATGTATTTGAATATCGTTGTCACATTAAAAGTAGTGTGTAGTTGTGTATATGTGGATGTGTTGTATTACATAAGCACTTTTGTGTGGTAAACTGTATTATAGTCCTTACTACTTTCATTCAATGTTGGTGTTTGGATATCTGTCTATGGTGCTAGACAGAATTGAGTTTCTTAATAATGGGGGAAATGATTCCTTAGGTGGTTTTGTCATTGTGCAAACTTCGGAGAGTATATTTACACAAACCTACATGGTATTGCCTACTACACAGCTATGCTATATGATACAGCCTATCGCTCCCAGGCTACACATGTACCATGTTACTGCACTGAGCACTGTAGACAATTCTTACATAATTTGTGTGTGTGTGTGTGTACCTAATATATCTAAACATGGAAAAGGCAAAACATTGTACGATGATGGTACAATGAACAGGATGTCACTAGGTGACAGGAATTTTTCAGCTCCATTGTGATCTTATAGGACTGACATCTATATGTGGTCTGTGTTTGACTGAGGCACTGTCATACAGTACCTGAATGTATTCAAAACTAGGTCATTTCTTCCAATTACTTCCCTTTTGCACCCTATGCAAAGATATTGTGGTTAATGATGAGCTGCATATATGATGGTGATCCCGTAAGATTCTAATGTTGATTTTTACTTTTCCTTTTCTGTGTTTGGATACAGATCTAAACAGGCTTACCACTGTGTTATATCATCTATGATATTCAGACTGTACAGGTTTATAGCCCAGGAGCAATAGGCTAATAGCACAGCCTAGGTTTGTATAAGGACATTCAATGGTGTTCATACAACGATAAAAGTACGTAAGCTTAGACACATTTCTCCAAATGTCGTTAAGTGACATGTGACTATATACTAAATTTTACTTACCTAATCCCTCAGGTACAAACACCTAAACTTCCTCTTGGTCATTCTATCCAAAAGAACATTTTAATTAATCACACATACGTGTCCTTTTAACCTGTTAGGAATTCTCAGGGTAATATACCCAGGAGCACAGGATTGCTCGGCGTTAAGTTATGCACATTTGTAAATCCACTGAATGCCACTGCCAGACTGAATGAGTGCCCCTGTTCACATAACTGCTCTGCACTGCGGAAGGGATCCCTTTTTCCGCAATCTCATCAGCACATGGCATTATCTTACTCTTTTACTTTACTAAATTGGTGGCGATACATTGTTGCCTCAATATCACTTTTGTCTGTATTCTGCTGACTGGTATTACAGTTGAACAACATTGTCTATAGAGTCATTCAGATTCTGCATTCTAAGAATTGCCTATTTATAAACTTTGATTATTTTCCATTGAGTTTTTTCCTTTTTTTTATAAATTGAGGGAACTCCTAATATTTCGTGATAATATTTTGACAAATTTTGATGTTGGAAATATCTCTTACAAGTTTGTGGTGTTTTTTGTTCATTTATTTTTATTGTAAATACTTCATATACTGAATATTGTGTGTATAATGAACAAGATAATAACATATGCTATCCTTCCATGGTGATGGTCTATAATATACCAAATCATTTCTACTGTCCTTTTAAATTTGATTTTTAAGTTGAGTTCAGTTGTATACTAAGACGTATGATTGCAGTGACCCCTCCTACTGCTTATCAATAATTATTCAGAGATCAGTGCTAAACTTGGACTACTTGATCACATTACAGGACTGTGTTTTTATGACTCTCACTTTGTATTCCCATACTGCCTGTCCCAGTAGTCCATACACTTTTATCACTAGCAACAAAAATGGTCAGTTTACTTATAAGTTTAAAGATCATGTTGTTTTAATCACATTGATAATTCGGCAACTAATAATATACCATGCTTACTATAATTTGTATTTTTATGTAAAATTTCCTTGGATAGGCTTTGTAACATTTCTCAAGAATCTTTATACTTTTTATAAATTTTAATGAATTAATAGGCAATATTAATAGGTGCTTACTCTGGCAAGAACTTGGTTAAATGTTTTATAAGTTTTAAGTAATAATTATTAATACAATGTAAACTCTATTATCACTTACTATTGTACAAATGGAGAACCTTGGTCACCTGTATTAACCTCTCCTTTCTCTTATTTCATGCAGACTTAGTATGACAGAATTGAGTCCTGCCTTCTGTTTGGAATATGTTTGTTTTATATCTTTTGCTTTAATCTGTTTGAGGTCAAGGACCAAAAATTATCTTTTTATCTCATGACATCAACTGTACTAAAGACTTCAATTTTCACTTAATAAATATCATTTTATTAATTTCCATAAAGTTTTCTACTCATAAATCCATTCTAGATTATCTGTACTTTGTATTGTTTTCTAATCTTCCTTCTTCCTCCTTCTTTTCTCTTTTATTCATATTAAATTATTTCTCTTTCTGTCTAAGGAAATTTTGACTGATCCCTAAGTATGAACAGGAAAGGCTCCAAGGAAGATGAATGCCTTGGCTGTATCTTACATTTATAAAAGGTCACACATTTAGGCTTATTTTGGAATGAGGTTATACACATTTCCCTAGTGACACATTGGTAGACGCAAAAGCAGAATATATTCAGCATTTGGCTCGGTGCCCATAGCACAGTGGTTACAGTGTTGTCACATACACTGAGGTTTGAACCCGGCCCGGGCCTGCTAAACAACCTTGACAAGTGCAACAAAAAATAGCCAGGCACTGTGGTGGGCACCTGTAGTCCCAGCTACCTGAGAGGCTGAGGCAAGAGACTCACTTAAGCCCAAGAGTGTGAGGTTGCTGTGAGCTGTGGTGCCACAGCCCTCTACCAAGGTGACATAGTGAGATTCTGTCCCAAAAAAAAAGGAATATATTCAGCATTCAACTTTAATTTTAATTTTGAACATCAAAAATATACCTCAGTTTTTCTGATTAAATTTAGGAATTTATTTAAAGATGTTCATCCCCCAAACTGTGAGTAACCCTGTCCTCTCTAAAACTCTAGGAGGCCCTAGTAAAGTTAATTTCAATGCACTATTCAACATCCTCTGCTAGCCTCTCCTTGGGCACCCAGTCCTTCTCCCTAGCTGGTTCCTTTGTATCTCATCCTTCTTAATACATGTAGATTCCTCCTCTCTTCTCCTGCTCAGATGGGCACAGAGAGAAATACTTGGGGGTGAAAATATGGACATAAGATGGGTATGAAACGAAATGCAGAAGGGCAGCGCGGTGATCATGTCCGCCAGTGCCTGCTTTCAGCTAAACCTTGTTTGCTTGAACAATTGTTATGCAGAATGGACTTCCTGTGATACTAAGGTGCCTTCCTAATGCCAACAGATCTTTTCTTTGGTACTTTCTGCTCAGGATCATAATAAACCCTTCATGGCTATATCTGTCTTTCTCAATTTTCTTGCACCACTGGCAGAAATGTGTGTCCTTTATTCTTCAGTGTCTCTTTACCCCACCTTTTAGCAGTCCGAAATTATAAGAAACTTAGAATGTGAGAGGAAAAATAAGTTCCCAGACCTACCAGTTTGAGAACAAGTCTGAACATTTAACAGTGTCAGAGTGATTTTGCAGTAAATCAGTCAGAGACACTAGAGCAAATCACTTTCGCTCCCATCACCAGTACAGAATCCAGTCAAATCCAGCATGACCAAGTCAGGTAACGAAGGCAGATGGCCCAAATCGGGGAGGCTAAACTTTGCAAAGTGATGTCATGTCTATTTTCCTCTGGCTTTTTTGGTTTGTCAATGTGTTATTACCTCAAGAGGGTATAAGAGAAGGGAGTGTAGAATATAAAGCTTTGGTGTTTAGAGCAAGCAAATGTGTTAAACCAAGAGCTGAAGCTAACAGATTCTTAGAATGGCAATGAAAAATTTCAGGGCCATTTCCATCAAGCTTTCTTCCAGACAAGCAGCTACAAAGTTGCTGTTATTATGTGCTGCCATCCGGTGTTCATTGTGTAGAATGTCAAGCTGGTGTCCCCATTGAGTTTTTGGTTATTGTTTTATGGGTGGTTTTTGTGTTTGTTTTCAGTTTAGTTTTGTTTTCTTTTTGGCATTTTGCAACTTCTCAATTCAGGATTTGTTTTTAGGGAAGTTTTGTGAAGGTTTTCACTTGGATAAATGCCCCACTGATTGCATACATTGTATATAATTGCCCTTATACAAATTTAGTTCTCCTCCCTTCCTAATTGTAGTTAGTGCCTTTCTCCTCTGAGATGCAATTTTTTCCTGTGTGTCAAAATATAAAATAAAATAAATACCTGCATTTTTTGTCCTAGTATCTGTTTCCTGCACAGAGTCACTGGGATTAATCCTTTACCTGATTTCCAATCTGTCTGGAGACTGGGGACTGCCTCGCTTATTCGTAGGACTTTGGATTTACTAAAATTAGATATTTTCTGAGCCGTGTGCCTTATTTACCTCTTACGTCTATCCCACAGCTTGATTTTTATCCCTTCCTGTGAAAAAATAAAAAACAATGCTCTCCAAGTTGTGATGAAATGTGTGGGGCCTGCCTGGGTGTTGGATGAATTGACCAGCTGACCACTATGCAATGGATGGCAGGCAGGGATAAAGGGCTTACAGAGCAACACCATGGGACAATCCAGGTCAAGCTAAGAGTGGCTTTGCTCCGAGGGAGAAAGAAGTTCTGGCAATTCTTTAAAAAAAGTTCTGTGACTCCCTCTCTTAGCTCCTATAGTGGGGCCCCACACAGACAGGCTGAGCACAGCGGAAGGGCGGGCTGCATGCCACCTGCTCTAGGGAGGTTGGAGTGAGCACAGACCACAAGGTCTAGGAGGCCTGGTTGAACCCATCTTTATGACCTATTTGCCCTTGGTGAGGATGCAACTTCCCTATGCTTCAGGTTTCTCATCCATAATATGGGGTTCAGTTCACCTACTCAACTTATTCGGAGAATTTACTTCTTTCCATGATTATTTCCCATCTTCCTATAGTTAGAGGTAAGGTTTTTATGTATTTCTTATTTTTCTTAATATATTAAGTCCTGAGAGTTGCGTTTAGCATGTTGTAGATGTTCAGCAGGTACTTATGACTCGTTTAGTGATTAAATTACATGATTCATATAAAATACCAGGTGCCATGTGCGGCCCACTATGGGGTCCAAAGCAAGCTCATAATATTTGTGTAGTTGGAGACATCAGGAAGACCCTCAGAAGAAGCTCAAGAATCAGCCCCTAGAATTATATGTTGGAAAAATACCCTAAATTTTCAGTGTTAGATAATAAAGAAAAAAAAAAGGAATGCTAGCAGTGCTGTGTCAAAATAGTAAAGAACAGAGAAGAAAATTTGATTTCTTTTCTCTCCCTTTTTTTTTCTTTGTCTTTGTTGGTAAACAATTGTCAACACAGAGCAGGAGAAACCTAGATGAAGGACCCTTTGAAATTTGAGAATCCATATATACCTGTACTTTTACTCAAAAAAACCTTTAATGATCAACTACAGAAGGTCAGACACTGTGCCCCATCCTGGAAAGGCTGTCAGACACTGGACATGGTGTCACTTTCTTTGTGGGTGCAGGGAGACTGGGGGATTAGAGGAACTTTTATTCTAAAAACGACTTCATTTTAGGAAGGTCTATTTGAAAAGTTTTATCTGAAACTGCTAGACTCACCTGTCCTGGCTAAGTCCTTTAAGCTTACAGAAGTCACCCACTTTCTGAGGTGTCACCCAATACACTGACTAGCAGTCACCTATAGTGATTTGGTTGCATATGGAAAGCATTAAAAGTTTCACTTGGGGCTAAATCTTGCCAACCTATTCTTCTCACATTCTCTCCAGGGCTGATGATGTCTCACTGCGTTAGAGTAACTACATGAAAAGGCTGTTCCACTGATTTCCTCACAATAAGTCTAACATATCAGAACGAGGAATGTACTGAACAGATATTGTAAGGACAATGACCAAGTTGCTAGAGTATTTTGTTCAGAGAGGAGGGGTCAGACCTTAGTCATAGGTTATAAGTTGTTCCTATTAGGTGAAGTCTCAGCTGCTCCTAGACTACAGGCTGTTGACTCCCTTTCTGGTTTTATGATCCTTACTGAGTGCAGATGAATCCGTTCCTTACTGAGACCAGAATAATCCCTTGCAGGAAAGAGACAGGTGCCACCCGGTTAGGAACACACACCTACTTCTGCTTTCTTATGAGCAATAAAACAGTATGTGATCCTACTCCTTTGAATCAGTGCAACTTCTAAGGAAAGAGAGCTAGGGAGTGGTGAGTCTTTCCCTATCTTTCTAATAAGAATAAGATAAATTAGTTAAGGACAGAGTTCAGATGGCTGATATTTTGTCACAGGCTGTGCACACTAACTTTTATGATTTAATGATTTCAGCCCAAACTATGTTGAAATCTGACACTGACAATATCCTTAATGAGGGTAGTACTGCTTCATCCTTTTAAAAAGTAATGAACAGATTATAAATTTTAGAGTCAGAAAAACTGGGTTTAACTATAAATATAAACTTAAGTACGTTACTTAAACTCTCTGATCCTCATTTTCCATCTTCATAAATAGAGACATTATTAGTACCTTGTAATTTTTTTATTGTGAAGTTAAGCCTATGCTAAATGATCAAATTTACAGTAGGAACTCAAAATAACTTACGCTTGTTATTCTTTTAAAAGAAATCCTGGGCAAAAAGTGAAATGAAAGAAGAACATCTAAAAGGTTTTCAGCAGTGTTTTATTCTGCATTTTGAAATAACTTTCTTTCCAAGCAATAGATTTAAAAGTTTTCACTTTTATTCTAATATGATAAAGATGGTGTTTACAATTTATGAACACAAAAAGAAATAGCACTGTATTTCAGGTGTCAAAGCAATTTATGTTACTAAAGTTCCACGACCTGTGGTTCTTACCCTCTTCAGCTCCTTCTTCTGATTCACCTAACAAGAACACAGTTCACAGCAGTTCAAAGTCCTAATCGAGAACAATGAGATAATTGAATTTCATGCAACTTTAGTTCTAACCAGTTCCAGTTCCAACTTTAAGGATGGAGAAGTTTTGCCAGAAAGTTTTATAAACGATCAACATCTGAAACAGATTCAAATCAAAACCATTTATCCAGGACTTACTATAGATAGGACGCAAATAAGGTATAGTATCTCCTTGCCAGAAGATGAAAAATATAGTGGGAAATGTAACAGGCAGGTTAAATATGGATTCGTCATGTGTGAGGGTGTTCCATACTCTCTGATCACATATGGTTAAAATAAGATGCTCATATAAGATGCCCAGACTAGACCGGCAGTCTTTCTAACGTTTCTCTTCTTGCTATTTGGGGCCATCTGATATTATAACCTGTAGCACATGAAAGCTATGGCTCCTTCAATTCACCTTGCAGCTACTGGTACATAAAAGGAGAACAGAGCAGTAGGGCAGAAGAAAACGCCTATCTTCCTGTGTTACTTTTTTACATCTTTTCATTATTTAATTGAAAAATTGACTTCATTTAAAGACGACAGGGTCCAAGAACATGATGTTTGTATTTCTATGTTGGAAAATACACATCGTGTTTCTTGTGTGTCTGTTTATCCTGTTCTTTTTTATAATAACACAATGATATATCCTTAAGAAAGCTTCAGGCGTGTAAGAGCAACCTAATTCTTTTTGTAAATACTATCCTTACAGAATCAAGGTCTTTACAATCAAGATCCTAGATTCTAAAAGGCAAATGGAAATAAAAAACACAAAATTCTTGAATAGTCTTTTAAAAAATGTGTTCATGGAGTTTTCTATTGACCTGAATAAAACGTTTCTGTAAATATTTTAAAAGCTAAATTCAGCTATTTTAAAGTGAATATTAAGCCAAAACAAGCTGCAGCAATATGATATAATGTATAGAAACTTATGTATATTACTCTCCTTAATCCTCTATCATCTAAAAAGAATACTTTTCATGACACAAACACACACATAGTTTAACTGGAGAAATGTGTGCTTAACGCAGAAAAGGTAAACACCAAGAAATACAAAGGAAAAGAAAAAGCCATGATTTTACCACCTGATTGACTATTATCATAGTCAGACTTTTTTCCATGCCAAAGTGCAATCAGTGATTCAATAAATATATATTGTGCTTCTATTCTGTCCAAGGCAGTATGCTAGGGACTGGGGATATCTCTATAAAGATGAAGTTGTTGTTACCATTTGGGAGCTTATTTTTTTAATGGGGTAAGATAGAATGAAATTTACAAAATTATTTTAAAATTTATTATAAGTAATATACAAGGAAGTCATGGAGGCACATCTGAGGAAGCAACATTTTGTCTTTTCATGAATGGAATTAATGATCAGAAGGGGTTTCTTTGCCTCCTTTCCCTGGTAAAGGAGGCCTGTTCACTGTCTATGGTCAATGTATCCTGCTTTATAAACTTTCTTACTCTGTAAACCTACCTTTCTCTTCCTCAAAAAACTTTGTTTCCTGCTTCCTTAAAAATAATAATAATAATCAGAAAGTTTCAGATGGGTGAAGAAGACAGACCTATGTAAATAGCACAGCATGGAGTTTTGAACTATAGATTGTATTATGGTTTGCACTAAAATCTTCCTATGTCAGTATTCTTCTGTATCATAGGGCTCGTTACTTCATTATATGAATCTACCATATGCAATTCACTTAACTAATCTCTTATTTTTTGATATTTTGGGTACAGAATTAACAAATAATGATGTATATTTATTTCTAAATGTTTATAGAGCCTTAACAATGCATGAGATATTTTTCTTTAGAATAAATTTAAATTCATAGTAATAGATGTGTAGGCAAAAGGTATACATATTTTTAAGGATTGTTTTTTTTTTAAATTGTCAAATTGCTCTCCAAAAAGGACATGCCAGTTTACAGTCCCACCTATAGGGTACGAGAGAATCCATTTCCTGTCCTCTCACCAACCCTAACTGTTATCATTCATTTTTAATCCTTGACAAATTGATGGGCAAAGAGGGAAAAAGTATGCCTCTGTGTTTGTTTGCGTTTCTTTGATTTCCAGTGAGATTCAACATTATGAAAATATTTTGAATTAAGCAATGACATATGAGCTGGTTAGTTTTTCATCCTCTGAAATGTACTAAACCAATGAAGAGAAGACAAAATGAAAGAAGGGATTCTGATTTCTATTTTTACTTTACTATTTTTGGTTTGCCGTAGAAATATAGACTTTTTATGAGAGGAAGGCACATGGTTACATAAAAATGGGAATTTTAGTAGTTGGAAAAGATTTCAGGAAGATTTATAAATTGAAAAATTTTACTATGAAGGCCATGCTTTTCACTAATTACAGAATGTCTTTGTTGTCACCTAAATTTCATACCGCCTATAGATTTTAATAAAGAAAATACTTTCAGGAAGACTAGTTAAAAATAAAGATGGTATTTACTCATTCCAAATGTTGCTCATACCGTATGTATAAATGCTTTCTTCAACTGGTAACGTTTTTTTTTCTCTTTGTTTTTTTCCTAAGGAAAAACTGGTCTACTTCCTGGATTGTTCTTTCTAGTCGAAAAATTGAATTTTACAAAGAATCCAAACAACAGGCTCTGTCTAATGCGGTAAATAAGTCTCTATTTCTACTGTTAATCATCTTTTCAGAAATACCATTGTATTAAAAGTTTGGTTTTGTCAGAAATCACACTAGAACTTCCAAGCTACCAACATCTGAAATCAGATGGAGAAAATGACTCAATAAACTTTTAATCAGATGAAGGGAAATAGAACTTAGTGTCTGTTTTATTAAGTGCTGCATTTGGAGAATAATCACAAAATGAGATGAATGGTGAGCCGCTATCTAGTAATGCGAAGGTAACACTTTAAATTAAGGTGCCATTTATAAATATTTTATTCTTATTTATGAAATGATCACTAAACGTAGCTACTTGCTCAAATAATGTATTATAAAAAATGTTATAAAATGCATTAGTAATAAATGCTTAACGGATGATACCAAGGGAAGCTGTTCTAAAGAATAAGACATAAATCGTATTAAACCATGTATGTGCATCTTTAATACATGAATTTAAGTTGTTATCTAGCATGCTATAAAGTGCTTCAGACATTAATAAATAATAATAAACTGTTCATAAATGGCACCTTAATATAGGGTGTTACCAATGAGGAAACACTCTACGTTAACAAAGTGATTTTTTTTCTTACTCTAACTGTGACATTCACTACATAAAGCTAACCTTTCTCCACGTTTCTGTGATTCCATCTAATGGACCTAATATAATTTCTGTATCCTGTAGTTATTACAAAGTGAAATTTGTAGGGTTTCTTCATTATACCTGGAGGAGGGACTCAATATGCCTGCAGAGATTTAACAATGATAGCTAGTAAGTGGAGGCAATCAGAGCTATTTGTTGGGGGCAATTCAAGCTCACAACCTTGCTACCCCAGGCGAGAGCTGCTATGAGATGTAGAAGACAGTGGGCAGGGGACATATCTGACAGCCTCCTGATTAGGAAGGACTTCGTAGTCCGTTGGCCTGATGGACAACAAGGAAAAGGGTCGCCTGGCAGGAGTAGACCACAATGAACTAATTTATATTTGGCAGGTAATAAAACGATGGCAAATTCTTTGCTCTCCAGCCACTGTTGTGTTTGCTATGTAATCCTCTTTAAATAGGAAATAGAAAATCATTTGCTAGAAGATTTTTTTTTTTTTAAAGAAGATTTTAGCAAGAACAAAAGGTAGCATTTGGCTTGCTTCTGATAATTGCAATAGCCTTTATCCCCAGGTGGCGGGCTGATTTTGGAGTCTCAGTGTGGGCCAATCTGTAAACTAATTACGAATAAATTAAAAATATATCTCGGTTCTTTGTATTTTTAATTCAAACTGCCTGAGAAATTTGTTTTAGTATTTTGTTTTGTTTTTATTTTTGGCTACAGGAAGGTTGAGATAATCTTTTTAAGAAAAATAAAGTACCCCTAAGGGCCAGGCACAAAACAACTCCCATCCATTTGCAGGTCCTTTGTCTTCCCTTTGAATAAGTTCTAACGGGGAAGTCAGGAAGGAGGGAAAGTGGCTGGCCTCGCTGAGTTAGGCTGCTGAGAAGATGATCTTCATCCTGCTGAGTGAAAAGAATTCCACTGGGAGGAGAGTTGATGTGAATGTGTGGGATAATGGGAGAGATTAGATTCCATAGTAAAGCACTTGGTTTATTTTTATTTTATTATTTTAATCTCTTCCTAACGGGAGATATAATTATCAGCTATTTAATTTTATACAGGTGAAAGAAAACTCCCCTTTAGATTGGAGGCAAACCCTGCAAGTTAGCTTACTAATTGCATCCCTCTAGTTCAACCTTCAGAATTATTGTAAATTGACAATAGACTTGACTTGTAGAGGAAATTGGTTAACATTTTTTTTTTTTTGGCAGTCTTTATTTATTACTTCTGGCCCTCTTTTCAATGCTTTGTACAGTTTCTCCAAAGCACTCATTGTCTTCAAAGGGAATTCAGGGCAGGAACTAACTGTTTTGTGGTAATGGGGAAGAGAATTACAGATTTGATTCATGTTTGTACTGCAGGAATTGTCTTGCTAGTCAACTTCTTGGATTCGTTTCTAACCAAGTATTAAAGGCCTAGTGGGATAGCCCACATTACCAGTTCTAGTCTCAGAGAAACGATACAATGATTGCCAGGCCTTGATTAAAGATGCTGTGGTTTTATTTTGGATGAGATGTATGCCCAAGTTTCTGAATTTCTCTTGCAACCCCTTATGCATGTCCTGGTGTTGTTAATTGTGCTTCTGGGAAAGTCTGTCCTTTCCTCCAAGGGGTTGACAGAAGTTGCCTGAGTGAGTTAGGAATGTGATTTAAAAGAGTAAATGGTATTTTAATCTTTATACAGATGATCTTGAATGTTAATGCTGTGGTGAAGCAAAGCAGCAAAGTAGCGAGAGCAGAGTTTTGAAGTTGGACCTCAGGGGATATAATTCTAGTAGATGACAAAGTTGTTCACTTCTTTAAACTTCAGAATCCTCACCTATAAAATGAGAATGGTGACATTTGACAACAGAAAAAATAAGGAATAAAATTAATTAATAAAAACAAAAATACATAATGGCCATAAAATAATTATAGTCTATTAAAAATAAATATTTTGGCTGGGCTGGTGGCTCACACCTGTAATCCTAGCACTCTGGAAGGCTGGGGCAGGTGGATTGCCTGAGCTCAGGAGTTCCAGATCAGTCTGAACCAGAGCGAGACCTCATCTCTAAAAATAGCTGGGTGTTGTGGCAGGCACCTGTAGTCCCAGCTACTTGAAAGGCTGAGGCAAGAGAATCTCTTGAATCCAAGAGTTTGAGGTTGCTGTGAGCTATGATGTCAGAGCACTCTACTGAGGGCAACAAAGTGAGACTCTGTCTCAAAAAAATATATAAATAAATAAATAAATATATTCTATGATACATGATATAGAATATAGCATAATTATAACATATTATTACCCTATATTAATTTTGCATTTGAACTGATTCAGACATTTACACAAGGGAGAATTATATTAATTATGGAGATTACATAATGCACGGCCTCCAGAAATGGAAATATGTATCCGTAAGCAGCATAAAATGTTGTATGTGAGCACTAATACGGAAAATGAAGCCATCTATCCATCTGGGGCTCTCAATGTAACTTCCTGCATATGAAGTTACCAGAGCCCTTATTTTCTTCCCTTGGCTCTTACCCTTACTGTTTTCACATTTAATATAGCATATCATAAAATGATCCCACATTCCATGTTTGGCTCCCTTTCTTTCTGAATGAAGTTCTTTTAGTTCATATCTGTCTTATTCACTTAGAGCTTCTATAACAGAATACCAGAAACCAACCAGTTGTTTTAAATAGCAGACATTTATTTCTCACAGTACTGGGGGCTGGGAAGTCCAAGATCCAGGCACATAGCAAATCAGATGTCTGATGAGGGACTGCTTCCTGGTTTCCATTTAACCATCTTCTCACTGTATCCTCACACCATAGTAGAAAGTGAGACAGGAAACTCTTCATATTAGGTCACTAATTTGATTCTTGAGGTCTCTATTTTTATAACCTAAGTATCTCCTAAAGGGCTCACCTTTTAATATTATCAAATTGTGGTTTAGAATTTCAACTTACGAATTTTAGGGGAACACAAATATTCATTTTACAATACCCAAGTCACATTTTTATCCAAAGCAGCTTTCCCTGGAAATAACCACAGAATCACTTCACTGGTATGTGTAGATTAGAGAATTATAGGCTGTTATTCTTCAGGGGCCTATTAAAAGAGATAGCAGACTGACCTCTTCTGGTTTTGTTTTTTAATAAGGACATTACATAGTAACCTGCCACGTACTATCATCACCATTTTATAACAGAGAGGACATTATAAAATACTCAATCCAAAATTGAGGAAGGATAAAATCTCAGAACGAACACGTCTCTTTCAAGACACGAAACTATACATCTATATACATAGCCTTATTTTGCCCACTTTATCTCAAACTAAGACAAACTTCATTCAGAGTTTGACTAGCCCTCCAGTGAGGAAGACTGCTAGTGTCCCTAGATACAGTTTTCCTGGATTATGAAGGAAAGGATGGTTTTCACATTCTCATAGATTTTCTTTTGTAGATATGCATATATACATATACATATTCTGATCCATAACTTACTAAAGTTTTTAAACAAATATCATAAAATAACGTAGAAATCATTTTTTAGTAAAATGTATAAAATACCTATGTAAATGGAAACAGTTATTAGTTACCCACATAAGCACCACCCACAGCAAGATATAAACCCTCTCCACCTCCTAGAGCCCCATTTCTATCATGGTCCCTTGGCCATCACCACCTCTTCTTTTCCTCTGGAGTTAGGAAGATAACTTGCATTTTAGTCCTTATTTTATTGTTTTAATATTTCTCCACCTATGTCTATAGCCCTTAAAATATTAATATAGTCTGTTTTTTAATTTACATAGATATAATTAATTATAGTGTCTCTTCTTCTTTTGCTATGTATGTCTTGCTTTCTCTGCCCTTTAATACTTTGTCATTCCATGTTTTTCTCTACTAGTTTGGGAGGGACATACTTTTTTCTCTTCTGTTAGTAGTTAGCCTAGGATTATAACTGGTACATATCAAAGACTAAACTCAGTCAAATCCTTTACTTTCTTCCAAGATATTATTTCAGAATATTTTTAATTCACTTATCTCCTTCCCAATGTATATGTTATTGCTATCTAGCATTTTACTTTAACACCACTAGACATTCTCTTTTATAGAGTGAAGGTTGATTTCTATTTGCTCAATGTTTGCAACATTCTTTGTTATTTATTTCTTTCTGAATCTTAATCTTGCATTCTAGAATTATTTTTCCTTCTGCTTCAAGTATATTCTAAGAAATTCTTATATTAAGGGTCTTATGTTGAAAATGTATCTCAGTGTCTGCTTATTTGAAAAAAAATCTGTATTTTTCCCTCATTTGGGAAATATATATTCTCTCTGGATATAGAATTTTGAGCTGGCAATCATTTCTTTTAGCTCATCAAAAATACCATTCTACTGTTATCTGTCATCCATTATTGCAATCAAGAAGTTCTCTGTTAACATAACTGCTGTTCTCCCATTGCTCATAATATTTTTCTCATACTTATTTTTCCACAGTTTTAGGATGATGCATAGAGACATAAATTTCTTTTTATTTTTTTCTGCCTAGATTATTATGCTTTCTGATTATGTTTATTGATGTCATTGATATATTTCAGAAAATTTTCAACCACTGTTTTTTTAAATGTATCCCCTTTTACATTCTCTTATTTCCTTCTAAGCCTCAAATTAAACCTACATTAAATTTTCCTTGAAATGTTTTATACTCTTCCTTGTCCTATCTTTTTGTCTTTTTGAGCTGCATTGTGAATAATTTATCTTTATTTATCTTCCGGGTCTTTATATCAGTCTCTTTTGTGATATATAATATGGATTTAATTTTAATTCTTGTGATGTCTACTTTTAGACATTTGCTTCTTTGTTTGAACTTACTACGTCATTGTTATAGTTAATTGCTTCCTGCAAGCATTTTCAAGACTTTATTTTATTAAAACTAGGAGACATAGTTGTTTTATAATTGATGTCTTCTGATACTAAGATCTGAAGTCTGTTTCAGGTGATTTTTGCTGGTTCTTACTAATGTTGCTTTGTTTCTTGTATGTCTGGTTATCTTTGATTGTGTGCTGATCATTTTTATTCAACTATTATAGGAAGTTCTCTGAAAAAGTATCCTTCTACAGAGTATTTTGCATTTTTTCTTAAGAAACCTGGGACATTCTCAGTAACTGATTACTTCAATCTAAGTTAATAGAATAAAATTTGCAGGTTATATCTACATAATAAGAAGGCTAGAGCTGTGCTACAGCTTCTCAGGGACCATGTTGTTTTTCACTTCTTTCTTTCTTTCTTTCCTTTTTTCTTTCTCCCCAAACACTATACATCTACCAAGAAAGTCTTCTTTATATCTTTTGTATTTTTTGGGATTGGAGAATGAGAACAAGCTTAATATTTGGTGTCCATTCTTTTTTTAATGAGATCTCAGGCAGAACCTTGTTCCCTTATTCTGTTAGATTGATTGATCAAAGGTGAAATGTGTAATATAAACAAATGACTGCAGGAAAATGCATTTATGTTGCTTTGTTATGTAGTTTCTCTTACTGCATTCAGATTCCCATCCCCCAAAAACATTTCCCCTAACAGTTCCAACTATCTTTATATACTTTCAATTCTTTTAAGGCAATTTTAAAAAGAAATATTTTATCCAGCATTTTTTATTGTTTTCAGTGGGAGAGTTGATCCAAAAACATAGCTTCTCATTACAATCTACCTCACTTTAATTTAAGTATGCATTCGGTTAATCAAGTTTGTGCTATTTATATAAGCCTTGGTGGGAAAAGACTTCATAAGAATATGTATTGAAATCCTACAATGAACAGCTTGCTCGTTAGGGCTACATATAAGGCATAGAGATATAATCAAGATATAGTCTTTGCCTTATAAAATCTCTGCCAAAAAATAGGGTGAGATGAAATAAGAAACATAGTAGCGTTTTTTTTTTTTTTTTTTTTTTTTTTTATTG
>CAUYQV010051810.1:0-10282 GCA_963574575.1 Galagoides demidoff | reverse complement strand
GTCAGGTCCTTGCCAGGCACTGGTTAAGAGGGTTCTTCCACAAGACCTGAGGATGTTTAGAGTTTCCAGAAATGTTCCACAGCCGTGTCATCCTGAACATCAATGTTTAAAAATTCAAAGTAAAAGCATGAGAAAGAAGATTATGTGGTGTATTGGGGTATATCTCCCTCTACTTTAATTTGTGTATTTGAAGTTTGAGAGTATGATGAATACATTCAACAATTCCTGGTTCTTGAAGGTTATATGGAATACCTGTTTTTAGGGGCAATAAAAAAGGTAGAATAAAAAGAAAGTTTTGCCGGTGTAAGTGGGAGCATTACCAGTTTTTTTTTTTTTTTTTTTTTTTTTTGTGACAGAGCCTCAAGCTGTCCCCCTGGGTAGAGTGCTGTGGCATTACAGCTCACAGCAACCTCCAGCCTCTGGGCTCAAGAAAGTCTCCTGCCTCAGCCTCCCAAGTAGCTGGGACCACAGGCGCCTGCCACAACATCTGACTAATTTTGGGTTGCAGCTGTCATTGTTGTTGGCAGGCCAGGGCTGGATTTGAACCCGCCACCTTGGGTGTATGTGGCTGGCGCTTTAGCCACTTGAGCCACAGGCACTGAGCCAAAAGTTTCTGTTTTTCAATATCTGATTAGGGTTTGGGGAAGAGCTCCTGAAAGGAAACACCTTTTTTTTTTTTTTTTTGAGACAGAGTCTCACTATATCACCCTCAGTAGAGTGCTCTCGCATCACAGCTCACAGCAACTTCAAACTCTTGGGCTTAAGTGATTCTCTTGCCTCAGCCCCCCAAGTAGAGGAAACATATCTTTAAAAATGCATTTTGCCTGGGAGACCAAGGTGGGTGGATTGCCCTGAGCTCACAGGTTCCGGACTAACCTGAACAAGAGTGACACCCTGTCTCTAAAAATAGCCGGGCATTGTGGTGGTCACCTCTAGTCCCAGCTACCTGGGAGGCTGAGGCAAGAGAATTGCTTGAGCCCAGGAGTCTGAGGTTGTTGTGAGCTATAATACCATGGCACTCTACTGAGGGTGACAAAGTAAGGCTCTGTCTCAAAAAAAGAAAAAACGCTCAAGGAGTAGGGTGCCTGATCCATATACCAGAGGTGGTGGGTTCAAACCCGGCCCTGGCCAAAAACTGCAAAAAAAAAAAAAGGAAGAAAGAAAGAAAAAGGGGCGGTGCCCATGGCTCAAAAGAGTAGGGCACTGGCTCCATATGCCAGAGGTGGTGGGTTCAAACACAGCCCTGGCCAAAAACAGCAAAAAAAAAAAAAAAAAAAAAAGAAAAAGAAAAAGAAAAATGCATTTTAGGTGTGGTGGCTCATGCCTGTAAATCCTAGCATTTGGAGAGGCTGAAGCAGTTGGATTGCTTGAGTTCAGGAGTTGGAGACCAGGCTGGGCAAGAGCAAGACCCCGTCTCTAAAAATAGCTGCGCATGTGGAGACTGCCAGTAATCTCCGCTACTCCAGAGACTGAAGCAAGAGGATCACCTCAGCCCAAGAGTTTGAGGATGCTGTGAGCTATGATGCCACAGTACGCTAATGAGAATGACAAAGTGAGACTCGGTCTGAAAAAAAAAGAAAAAGCGTTTTAGGCATTGCCTGTGGCTCAAAGGAGTAGGGTGCTGGCTCCATATCCCGGAGGTGGTGGGATCAAACCTGACCTCAGCTAAAAACTGCAAAAAAAAAAAAAAATGCATTTTAGCTGGGCGGGTGGCTCATGCCTGTAATCCTAGCAGTCTGGGAGGCTGAGGCAGGTGGATGGCTTGAGCTCAGGAGTTCAGAGACTAGCCTGAACAAGAGCAAGACTCTATGTCTAAAAATAGCCAGGTCTTGTGGGAATTGCCTGTAGTCCCAGCTACTTGGGAGGCTGAGGCGAGAGAATTACCTGAGCCAAGAGTTTGAGGTTGCTGTGAGCTGTGACAGCACAGCACTCTACCCAGGACAACAAAGTGAGATTCTGTCTCAAGTGTACAGATTCTGTCTTAAGGTACCAGCCACACACACCTGAGCTGGCAGGTTCCAATCTAGCCCAGGCCTGCCAAGCAACAATGCCAGCTGCAACCAAAAAATAGCCAGTGCCTGTAGTCCTAGCTACTTGGGAGGCAGAGGTAGGAGAATCACTTGAGCCCAGGAGTTGGAGGTTGCTGTGAGCTGTGATGCCAGAGCACTTTACCCAGGGCAACAGCTTGAGGCTTTCTCTCCAAATAAATAAATAATGAAAGTACTGCTCCACTGGTCAGGTTATGCTGTTGGTATAACTAAACACTCTGAATCTCAGGAGTCAAGAAAGAGATCTGGGTTCCGGGACTCACACTTGTGCCCACAGTGGTCAGCTGCTTCTCCATTTAGAGCCTTCACAGCATCCACCAGGAGTTTCCAAGTAGTGGCAAAGCTGGCAAGTGGCTCAACCACCTGGCCATGAAACTCTGGCCAGAGGTCAGGCGGTGCCCAGTGGTGTGGCTGGGGAAGAGGGGAGTGGGTACCCAGGGGCATGGCTACAACTGCATTCAGAGAAATCACTTTTTAAAGATAGAGTTGCACTAAGTCGCCCTCAGGATAGGGTACTGTGGCGTCAAAGCTCACAATAACCTCCAACTCTTGGGCTTAAGCGATTCTCTTGCCTCAGCCTTCCGAGGAGCTGGGACTACAGGCTCCCACCACAGCGTGCCAGCTATTTTCTGTTGCAGTTGTCATTGTTATTTTAGCAGGTCCCGGCCGGGTTCGAACCCACCAGGCTCAATGTATGTGGCTGTCTTCCTAACTACTGTATTATGGGCTCTGAGCCACCTTTTGTTTTTTTTTAATTTTGGAGACAAGAGTCCTCTTGCCTCAGTCTCCCAGAGTGCTGGGATTACGGGTGTAAACCACGGCGCCTGGCCACAAAGAATCCCCCTTAATCCCACCAGGTGAATACATGTATTTGTCTGCTTCCAGTATTTTTCTCTGCATCTTAGTGTACTTTTGTGCATCATTTTTCTCTGATATTGGTACACCCACGTGCCAGGCACTTGTGAAACGTCCCGGAATGGATGTTCCCTCCTCGAGACAAAGACAACAACAAAGAGAAGTCAGCGTCCCTCTCTGAGGAAGGCCCTCGATGCTGCCGGCAGTCGAGGCGTCACCAAGGGCCAAAGCCCGGTTAAGACGCCACTGGGGTCGGGAGAGGCGCTGGCTCCCGCTTAGTTAAGAAGCCACTGGGATAGAGAGAGGCGCGGTGTTCGGCAGGCTGCAGCGGGGCTCCCAGCCCCCAGCTGGAGGGGCGGCAGCTCGGACCAGGGGTGCGGCGAGCCGTGCGGACAGGGCTGCCAACACGTGTGCAGCGAATGCGGGGCAGCCAAGGCCATGTGTCAGCGCAGGGACGACCCGGTGACCACAAGGCCGCGGACAGGTGCGGTCGGAGACGATCATCTGGGGGTCCTGGGACTGCGTTCCGGCAGGCAGAGCCTGCTCCTTTTCTACCTCCAGCTGCCCTCGGCCACGCCGGAGCCCAGCCCTGCCCAGCCCTGCCAGTCCCCCAGCAGCTCCACGCTGCTGAGTCGCCGGCCGGAAGCCTGGGGGCGTGATGAACGCCGCCCCGCCCTCAGGCCGCAGGCCAATGGGCGCGCGCGGCTCATGAATAGTGAGCACGCCTGCGCCCCCGCCCGTCTCCCGTGGCACCGCCCGCCCGCGCAGACCCCGAGCGCGGCCGCGGACGAAGATGGCGACCGCCATGTACTTGGAGCACTACCTAGACAGTAAGCGCCCTGCGGCCTCGTGTCTGCCGCCCGCGCGCAGCCCTCCTCGCCGCAGCCCGACGCGCTCTAGGCACCGCGCGCGAATCCCAGGGCTTGTGAGGGCGGCGGGCCCTGCCAGGGTGGTGGGGGCGCGCGGCTGGGCGGGGCTGGGACGCCAGGGAGCGCGGGCGCGGGCGCCGGGGCTGGGCTTGGGGTCCTGCGGCCTCGGCCGCGCCAATTCCAGGTGCGTCACGGCGGGGCGGGGCCGGGAGGGCGCGGGGCGGGACGGTCGGATACGGCCCCGCCCCCAGCGCCGCGTCGTCCCCGCCCCGCCCCGAGCCGCGCAGGTGGTGGAGTCCGCACCTGCGGGGGTGGGGCCTGGGTCCTGTGGGTCTGTACTTGGTGCCCGGGAATTGCCCTCCGCGCAGGCCTTGTGATCTGGAGAGGCGGGGTTGCTAGGGCGCCGCTCTCGTTCCCGGGGTGCTCGCGCTTCAGAAGGGTTCTTGTGTGGCAGCTCCCCACCTGGGCTCCCATCGCCCTGTTGACAGGTAGCAGCAGCTTGGGTCCTCCCGAGAATTGAGTGGATGGTTATCACCTGCTCTTCACAGATGAGGAAATGGGGCCCACAGCGGCTTAAGTGGCTTGCTCGAGGTCACCTGCTTGTAGAGTGGCAGAGTCCACGTGTTGTGGGAGTGCCAGGGAGTTGCCAGGGTCACATTGGTTGTGCCTGGGTTGGGAGGTTCTGGAGTGCTCTTTTGGGGCCTCTTCACTGGGGATGCCATGGTCTCTCGGGCCTGGCAGCGTCAACCTGCCAAGGTGGCAGAGACTAGTGAATGAGCCAGGTGCTCAGAGCAGGGCCCCCAGCATCCCGCACGTGGTGGGCCTGTGGGGATCCAGTTCTGCCCATTTGCTCTGCTCTCTTGGTAGGGCCTGAGTGTTGGAGTTCACTGGTGGGAGAACTGAAAAGGGAAGCACACTAGAGGGAGGCCCTTTGCTGTCCCCAGGTTCTGTGGCAGGCATCCCAGGGAGGATTAGTGGGGTCCCTTCTCTGTGTCTCGGAGCAATTACTGTGTCCAGGCCTTGGGTTGCACAGTCATCTGTGCAGCCAGGAAGGCACACGTGAGCCCTGTCTTCTTGCACCCCACTCACTGGCAGATGGGACACTTGGGTTTTTAAGAAGTTCACACAAGATTAAGGGTCCCAACGGAGCCAGCAGGTCCAGAACAAGCAGGATAGTGGTCAGTCCTGGCTGGACAGAGCAAAGAGGCTGCTGTGTGGCTTTGGGAGCCTAGCGCTGTGCAGGACATAGTGCTATTCTCTAGGGGAGCCGGAGGGAATTAGAGGATTGCCGTGGTGTCTCTGGGAGTCCAGGGAGGGTTGGCCGTGCCCTTGCTGGACTATCTGGTGGGGTTGCAAGGCCAGTTTAACTTTAGGTAAAATTAAAAATTGAATCCCTTGTGGCACTAGTCCTATTTCTAGTGCTCAGTAGCCCCATGTGGCCAGGGACCACTGTCCTGGGCATCTCAGACATAGAACATATGTATCTGTCCTCGCATTGAGCTCTGAACAGTGCACTACACTCCCTGGCACACTTGCTTTCAGGATGAAGTTGGGGAAGATCCAGGAGGACCCCAGGTTTTTTGGGTTGAGCCATGGTGGGTGCAGCTTACCCAGGTGGGGAGTTTTGGGGGGGGGTCTGGGGAAAAGAGTCACATGGAAAAGAGTCACATGGGGAAAACAGCCTCTATGTCAGCCTGTTGTCAGCATTGGTTGGTCTTGTCCCTAAAAAGAGTTTTTTTTTTTTTTTTTTTTAAAGAGAGAGTCTCATTTTATTGCCCTTGGTAGTGCTGTGGCATCACACAGCTTACAGCAACCTCCAACTCCTGGGTTTAGGCAATTCTCTTGCCTCACCCTCTGAGTAGCTGGGACTACAGGTGCCTGCCACAACACCTGGCTATTTTTTGTTGCAGTTTGTCTGGAGCCGGGTTTGAACCCCACTGCCCTTGGTATATGAGGCTGGCGCCCTAATCACTGAGCCACAGGCACCGCCCTATGCCCACCTGTTTTTAAAGACAAGGTCTCTGTCTGGCTCAGGTTGGTCTTGAACCCATGAGCTCAGGCAATCCACCCGCCTCAGCCTCCCAAATGCTAGGATTACAGATGTGAGTCACCTCACCTGGCTTCTAAAAAGAAATCTTTTTTTTTTTTTTTGAGACAGAGTCTCACTATGTTGCCCTCACCCTTGGTAGAGTGCCATGGTGTCACACTTCACAGCAACCTCAAACTCTTGGGCTTAAGCTATTCTCTTGCCTCAGCCTCTCAAATAGCCAGGACTACAGGAGCCCGCCACAAAGCCTGGTGCCCTATTCCTTTTTTTTTCTTTTTATTGTTGGGGATTCATTGAGGGTACAAAGAACCAGGTTACTTTGATTGCATTTGATCAATAAAGACCCTCTTATAAAAAGAGGTCTTGGTGGGTGGTGCCTGTGGCTCAAAGGGGTGGGGCACCCGACATATACCGGTGGTGGAAGGTTCAAACCTGCCCTGGCCAAAAACTGCAAAAAAAAAAAAAAAAAAAAAAAAGTGTAAAAAGAGATGTTGGCTTGGAACCCATAGCACAATGGTTATGGTGCCAGCCACAGCCACATATACCGAGGCTGGTGGGTTTGAACGCAGCCTAGGCCAGCTAAACAACAATGACAACTGCCACAAAAGAAAAATAGGTGAGCATTGTGGTGGGTGCCTGTAGCTGTTTGGGAGGCTGAGGCAAGAGAATTGCTTAAGCCCAAAGGTTGCTGTGAGCTATGATGCCATAGTACTCTACCAAAGACAACATCGTGAGACTCTGTCTCAAAAAAAAAAAAATATAGGGGCGGTGCCTGTGTCTCAGTGGGTAGGGCGCTGGCCTCATATGCCAAGGGTGGTGGGTTCAAACCCGGCCCTGGCCAAATTGCAACAAAAAAATAGCCGGGCGTTGTGGCGGGCACCTGTAGGCCCAGCTACGTGGGAGGCTGAGGCAAGAGAACCACCTAAGGAGGTTAATGTGAGCTGTGATGCCACGGCACTCTACCGAGGGTGACAAAGTGAGACAGTGTCTTTAAAAAAATAAAAAGGGATCTTAATCCTTCTGTTCCCTAAATGCTAACAGAGGGCGGCGCCTGTGGCTCAGTGAGTAGGGTGCTGGTCCCATATACCGAGGGTGGCAGATTCAAACCCAGCCCCGGCCAAACTGCAACAAAAAATAACTGGGCATTGGGGTGGACACCTATAGTCCCAGCTACTTGGGAGGCTAAGGCAGGAGAATCCCCTAAGCCCAGGAGTTGGAGGTTGCTGTGAGCTGTGACTCCACTGCACTCTACCAAGGGCAATACAGTGAGACTCTGTCTCTAAAAAACCCCCCAAAAACCTAAATGCTAACAGAAACAGAAAGTAGAGTAGGCTTGTCAGTGTACACTATAGGGGTAAAACTGTGGAGGTGGGTTCTTGCCCTGCTATCAAGAGGTATTCAACTTCTGTATCTGTGCTTTAGGTATCGAGAACCTTCCATGTGAACTTCAGAGGAACTTTCAGCTGATGCGGGAGCTGGACCAGAGGACAGAAGGTAAGGTCAGGCCTCTCAGTTTAGTCACAACTGGGCTCTGACAGATGGCCCAACAGCTCCTTAAGTCTGGGGACAGAGGCAGCAGGAGGGTGCGAGGTGATGGAAGGCTCTGGGGGACCCCGGGTAGTAGAGCTGTGGCCTGGCCCTAAGCCATTGGCATCATACAGCCAGTGTCTTGGAGAGAGTGCTGGCACTTTTTTTTTGAAATGGAGTCTCACTATGTTGCCCTTGGTAGAGTGCCATGGTGTCACAGCTCACAGCAACTTTAAACGCTTGGTGATTTGCTTGCCTCAGCCTCCCAAGTAGCTGGGACTCAATGCAGGCTGTTTTTATTGTTGTAGTTGTCATTGTTTAGCAAGCCCAGGTGGGGCTCCAACCCACCAGCCCCAGTGTATGTGGCTGGCGCCCTAACTGCTCAGCTACAGGTGCTGAGCCAAGATAGTTTTTGTATTTTTTTTTTTTTTTTTTTTTTGAGAAAGAGTTTTACTATGTTGCTCTTGATAGAGTGCCATGGCATCGCAGCTCACAGCAACCTCAAACTCTTGGTTGGGCTTAAGTTAGTAGTTCTCAACCTTCCTAATGCTAGAATGTATTTTCATTGTTAAAAAGGGGTTGCAACCCCATAGGTTGAGAACCATTGACTTAAGTGATTCTCTTGCCTCAGCCTCCCAAGTAGCTGGTACTACAGGTGCCCACCTCAACACCTGGCTATTTTGGTGTTGTAGTCGTTATTGTTGTTTGGCAGGCCCAGGCCTGGTTTGAACCTGCCACCTCTGGCGTATGTGGCCAGTGCCCTACCCACTGAGCAACAAGCGCGGCCCGAGTGTTGGTACTTTCAAAGTTAAATTTATTTTCTTGGATTCTTTTTTTTAAGAGACAGTCTCATTTCTTTGCCCTTGATAGAGTGCAGTGGCATCATAGTTCATAGCAACCTCAGACAGTTGGATTTAAGCAATTCTCTTGCCTTAGCCTCTGGAGTAGCTGGGACTTTAGGCGCTTGCCACAATGCCTGGCTATTTTTTTGTTACAGTTTGGCCGGGGCCAGGTTTGAACCTGCCACCCTCAGTATATGAGGCCAGAGTCCTACTCACTGAGCCACAGGTGCTGCCACAGTTTCTTGGATTCTTACACGATTCTTATTCTTCATCTACTTTTTTTTTTTGTCTTTTTGGTTGGGGCTGGATTTGAACTTGCCACCCTCGGCATATGGGACTGGTGCCCTACTCCTTGAGCCATAGGCATCACCCTTCATGCACATTTTTATAATTCATTCTTTTTAGTCAAAATATTTATTGCCTTTTTGTGTCCTTTTAAAAATTTTCTGTTTTCAAAATGTGTTCTTTTAAATTGTTAGTACTTTGTGGCTTCATGGTAGTTAATTAACTCCCTATTTCTGAACAACATATTTTTGTTGCTATTCTTTTCTCTTTTTAATTTTTTCCTTTATTTTATTATTTATTTTTTTGAGACAGTCTCACTTTGTTGCCCCCAGTAGAGTGCTGTGGAGTCATAGATCACAGCAACCTCAGATTCTTGGGCTCAAGTGATTCTCTTGCCTCAGCCTCCCAAGTAGCTGGGACTACAGGTGCCTGCCACAATCCCCGGTGATTTTTTTTTTTTTTTTTTTGAGACAGAAATTCTAGCTGTCACCCATGGTGTCATAGCTCACATCAAACTCCAACTCTTGGGTTTAAGTGATCCTGTTGCCTCAGTTTTTGTATTTTTAGTAGAGATGGACTCTCACTTTTTTGCCCAGGTTGGTCTCAAACTTGTGAGCTCAAGCAATCCATCCACCTCAGCCTTCCAGAGTGCTAGGATTATGGGCATGAGCCACCACTCCCGGCCAATGCCCAGTTATTTTTAGAGACCGAGTCTTGTTCTGGCTCAGGCTGATCTCGAATTTGTGAGCTCAGGTAATCTGTCTGCCTGGACCTCCCAGAGTGTTGGGATTACAGATGTGAGCCACCACTCCTGGGCCCTCTTTTTTAAATTTTTTAAGAGATGATTGGAGTGCAGTGGTGTGATCAGAGCTTAGGTGTTTCTCTTGTTGCAGCCTCCCGAGTAGCTAGGACTACAGAGGCGTGCTCCTGTGCCTCGTTAATTTTAAATTTTTTTTAGAGATAGGGTCTTGCTGTGCTGTTCAGATTTGTCTCAAATTCCTGGGCTCAAGCAGTTCTCTGGAGTTGGCCTCCCAAAGTGTTGGGATTACGGGTGTGAGCCCCCACCCCTAGCCTGGTAATTCTTATTTTGTTTGTGGTCAGTTTGGACTTTTATCTGTAGTGTTATATTCTTTTTTTTTTTTTTTTTTTTGAGACAGAACCTCAAGCTATTTCCCTGGGTAGAGTGCCGTAGCATCACAGCTCACAGCAACCTCCAACTCCTGGGCTCAAGTGAGTCTCCTGTCTCTGCCTCCCAAGTAGCTAGGACCACAGGCGCCCACCATAACACCAGGCTATTTTTTGTTGGTTGCAGCCATGATTGTTGTTTGGCGGGCCTGGGCTGGATTCGAACCCACCACCTTAGGTGTATGTGTCTGGCACCTTAGTCACTTGAGTCACAGGTGCCGAGACTTTTTTTTGAGACAGAGTCTCATTATGTTGCTCTTAGGCTTGGCTTGGCATTTGTAGCATAGTGGTTATGGTGCTGGCCACATATACCCAGGCTGGTGGGTTCCATCCCAGTCCGGGGCCCCTAAACAATGACAACTGCAACAAAAAAACAGCTGGGCATTGTGGCAGGCGCCTGTCGTCCCAGCTACTATGGAGGCGGAGGCAGGAGACTCGCTTGAGCCCAGGAGTTGGAGGTTGCTATGTTGCTATGAGCTGTGATGCCATGGTACTCTACCCAGGGGGATAGCTTAAGGCTCCGTCTCAAAAAAAAAAAAAAAAAAAAAAAAAAAGAAAAAATATAAAAATGACACCAACATGAGAAAGCCAGGTGTTAACAACAAACACAAAATAATAGGGCAC
>CAUYQV010051809.1:0-42313 GCA_963574575.1 Galagoides demidoff | reverse complement strand
AGGGAATATCCAGAGACTCTTCCACAGGTCCCAGATGGGATGCAGATACAATGGGTGATATACCCTGTTAACTGCAAGAATGTGGCCAGAAAGCTGAGGTTGTTCACTCCCGCTGCAGTATTCACTCTCTGTTGTTTTTGGTTTCCTTTCGTTTCCTTCCCTTTCCCTTTCCTTTTCCCTTCCCTTTCCCTTCCTTTCTTTTTAGAGAGGGTCTTTCTCTGTTACCCAGACTGGAATGCCATGGCACAGTCTTGTAACCTCCAACTCCTGGGCTCAGGTGATTCACCTGCCTCAACCTAAGTAGCTAGGGATACAGGTATGCACCACAGTGACTGGATAAATTTTTTTTTTTTTTTTAGAGAAAGAGTTTTACTTTATAGCACTCAGTAGAGTGCTGTAGTGTCACAGCTCACAGCAACCTCCAACTCCTGGGCTTAGGCCATTCTCTTGCCTCAGCCTCCCTAGTAGCTGGGACTACAGGTGCCCACCACAATGCCTGGCTACTTTTTGTGCAGTTTGGTCAGAGCTGGTTCAAACCTGCCACCCTTGGTATATGGGACCGGAGCCCTACCCACTGAGCCACAGGTGCCGTCTGATAATTTTTCAAATTAATTTTTTTGTAGATATGGGGGGTCTTGCTATGGTGCCTAATACTGGTCTCAGACTTGTGGCCTCAAGTGATCCTTTTGCCTTGGCCTCCCAAAGTGCTGGGATTATAAGGGGTGAGCCACTGTGCCTGCCCCTTCCCCTTCTTTGTAAACAAAACCCTGTCTTCATCAGGTATTATCCAATTTCCCTTGTAGCCAGGGGCATCCAGTTAGGAGCAATAGAAACAGAATAGAGGCTCTAGGCAATCTTTTTAAAGAGGTCTGTCTATATTTGAAGAAATGTTCTGTTGCCTTTCCACTCCATTTCTTCCTGGTGGCTGGAGCCCCAGCAGCTATTTTTGACCTTGAGGATGAAAGCTAAGCACTCACAATGATAGAAGAATAAGAAGAATAGAGAAATTTAGGGTCATTGACCTTCCTTGCCAATGCTCTACTACTTACATTTGGTCTTAATTTAAATGAGATTATGAAAGTTGTCAGAATTAAAATGAAGTCACTAATATTAAGAAAACACTGATAAAAAACCAGGAAGGTTATGAAGACAGGATTCTCAAGCTTGTGTGTCTGATAGCAAAAACTATCACAAAAGACTGTGAAAACCAGAGTGATAGCGTCAAAACCCTGCCCAAATAGTGTGGACCCACCTACAAGAATCAACCCTCTACCCTACCCCACTGGATGTCCCACCTAAGAAAGGTGAATGGGTCCAATCCCCACCCTTACAACACATGTCTCACCCAGGAAAGGAATGTCCTGACCCTCCACTTTCTGATTTTTAAACCCCCATTTGCCATAACCCATGTGGATTTCTTCCTGGCCCGGTTGGAAATCTTACCCCACCTGTACCCAGATGGAATACAGCCATTTTAATTGCACAAATGGGACCTCTGTTTTCCTTTCTTCTTGCACCTCGGAATAATCTTTCATCTTTGGCTCCGTAACCTTTCACATAGCCTTGCACGAAGGCCAAAAAAATGTGTCTGCAAGGATATCTGCCCAGCAACCCGTCCAACCTCACGCTGGTGTCACCCCTGTTATTAATCTCTGTAGCTAAGAATAGTTATTTCAAAACAGTTATGCAATTCTCATCTTTCCTTTAAAAACCTTTGTTTTCCTTTACCTCCCTGAAAACACACACAGTTGACTATGGCACGTGTTTTCCCACTGCAGTCTCTACTTTGAAATGAATATCTTTTCTTTTAGAAAGAGCCTCTCTCTGCTTGTTATTTAGATTGATAAGACAATACTACCTTAATTTCTTTAAGTCGCTATTATTAGTAGATGAATGAAATTCCTAACTGCGTGACTTAGTGTTGAAGGTTCATTTGCTCACCTGGAAGTGAGCTCTAATCTGGGGGTTGAAAGAGCCGAATTCCAGGCCTGTGTCTGATATGAATTCTCTGGATGATTTTGGCCACATGATGGAATAAAACTGTGCTAAGTGCTTTATTTACTTCATTTTCTCATGTGAGCCTCACAAACCGTCATATGAGGTAAGTCTTGTGTGCATTTTAGAAATGAGAAAACAGAGGCTCATGGAGGTTAAGTGCAAGGTGCTGGAGCAAGCGAGTTGTAGAGCCAGAGTTACCATCAGGCTCGGGCTGACTCCAACGCCCTTGTTCCTAACTACTATGGAATACACTTAATTATTTTTTCTGAAACTCGGTTTTTCTCTCCTGTACATGGGTGGGAGGACTACATGGTTTTTGAACTTCTCTCTGGACAATCTTGTCCTTTCTATGCAGTCTTGCCTGTTTAAGCACGAGCTGGATGCCCTATTCTCTGCCCACTCCCCACATTTCTGGGTGGCACCCTTGTCAAAGATGCTGTAACCAGACCCTCTGTCTCTCCCTTGACCAGGAGAGCAGCTCTGTTAGGCAGTCCCAGCCAGGCAGCACAGCATGTGTTCAGAAATGCTCTGTGGGTGCCACCGCCCCCAGCCTGTGCCTGCCGGCTGGAGAACCTTCTGTCAGCCACCGAGAGGACTCGCTGGGGGAGGCTGCGTCTCCAAACAACCAGACAGTCTGTCTGCTCTGATGATAGAGGAGGGACTTGGAGAGAGCAGCAGCGAATGCCCTCCCAGGTGATAGAACTTCCCCATGGCACTTGGGAACAAGGGGCTGCCGGCAGCAGCAGCGAGTCCAGGTGTGAAGAGGAAACGCTGTGCTGTGTAAATACATTTATAGGATGGAGCTGCTCCTTGGCGCTTTGGGGCCCATTTTCTGAGCTATGTGGCAGGAACTGTCTTCCTTGAAATGATTGACAGGGCCAGTGGGGAAAGCTAAAGAGACCTTGATTTCTTTCCTTGTGTTGGCACATTTACCTAATGAGCAGAAGAAATAGGCCTGGAGAGAGACAGAAACTGGGGACCACAGGGGACTTCAGAGCAAAAATTGCTTGTTCTTGACATGTGGAAATATTCAGCTCTCTTTTTCCATGTTCCAGTTTTCTATGGTCCAGGACCTGGAGAACCTTCATTTCCCTTCTTAGGGCAGACAGGATCTTCCCTTTGGGACTTGCCTGGGTGGGGGTGAAGTTGTTTGACTGCTGCATTGAAGACGACCCTGCCCTTCTCAGTACCCTGGCTCAACTGGGCAGAGGCTGAGGGGTGAGGAATGGTGGTGCTAACTGAGGCATCCATGGTGGCAGCTTTGCTGTATTAGTGCACAACCAGCTCCTTTGACTAGAATGGTGGGATTCCAGCATTCTTTATTCTTTATGGGTGCAACCGAGCTCTCAGCAAGTCACAAAAGGAGGATATGGTCTCTCAGATATGGGTGTTTTGAGGCACTGTTTTAAACCATTTGGGTTGTAATAACTGAATACCATAAACTTACAAACAATAGAAATTTACTTCTCATAGTTCTGGAGGCTGGAAGTCCAAGGTTAAGATGCCAGCATAATCAAGTTCTAGTGAATCCCCCTTTCTGGGAAGACTATCAACTTCTTATTGTATCCTCATGTGGCAGATAGCAGGGGGTTGAAGCAAGCTCTCCCATAACTCTTAGAAGGGCACTAATCCTGTTCATGGGGGCTCCATCCTTATGACCTCATCTAATCCTAATCACCTCTTAAAGGCTCCACCTCCTGATACCATCACATCAAGGGTGGTGGATAAAGTTTCAACATATGCATTTGAGTGGAGGGAGGACAAAAACATTCAGTCCCTATCCATCATTCAACTGGGCCAGAATATTGAAATATTCTAGATTCAGTGAGTACATCTGGGAAAACACTGTGCTCAATACTGATAGTAATACTGTGTTCAATAGTATCATAATATTAGCAAATGCCTTTATATTGTTTACTATACCCAATACTATAAAAATAACTCTCCAGTTCAGCCTAGAGAAGCAAGAGGAGTTGGGATCTGGTGATCTAAGAGCCAGTGGTGTCTGAATGTAAGAATCTTTGCATTTTATTCTTGTCTCCTGAATTAAGGAGGTGTTTTGTTTCATTCCTGCCTAGTGATTGGTCTGGAGTCCTTTCTCGTGGGTAGGTCTGTGGCTTCTAATTCTTTGGCATTGCTCTTTCCAGGGTGGTCTCTTATAAGGGCCAGGTGACGTAGGAGAATGTAGATCTTAGCAAATCTACATGAACAGCTGGGAGGAAACTGCTGCTTGGCAGGAGGGGCCATGGTTTTGTTCTTCTCTTTCCAGATGAGCAGCCCTGTCATCTGTCTGTTTTGTGTCCTGGGTAGGAAGGATTCCTGATGCTGAGACATACTTGTCTGCACAATCCTTCCCTCCAAGATAGACTTCAGCTTTTGAGTGGACTGAAGGGATCCTTGGAGATGAGTTGGAGACATGCTCTCCTCTTGCTAGTCTCCCTGGTGATGAGACACCTAATTCCCTGGGCTGTCTCTTCCTTGAATTTCTATAATTCTTCAGTTTGGTCTCTGGAGGAAAGAAGCCAGACAGCAGGAATTCCCTGAGCTCCAGCCCTGGAATTGCTGTTGCTGAGATTTCAGCATCTTCATTCACAACTTTTCAAATGTTTGGCTTTTCAACCACTCAGCTTCTGCCTTCTCCTTTCAGCTTTGAGAACAGCTGGCAGGCAGGCCTTCGGGGTCACCATCTCTGGGGGCTCTCTTCTATTAGCTGGTGCTGGAGCACTTGGAAAAGGATGGGTTTTGCTCCACACTGCGGGCACAGTTTGGATTTTTTCTAGTTTAGAGATTTCAAGTGGGGGAGGGATTATAATTGGGAACATTGTAAGTATCTGTGGAGGATAGCTGTGAGAATGTGGAGGCTGTCAGAGAAAACATACACATGAGCCTAGGGCGGAGAGAATAAGCTTCTAACGCAGGTAACAAAAGGGATGAGTCCTTATGCCTACCTCACCCCAGGCCAGCCATAGGAGCATCTTGCAAGTGTCCACTGGAAACGGGTTGGATCTGAGGCTGCCTGATACCTGCTTCAGAGCTAATGTGCAGAGAGGAGGCATAGCACTAGGATTGGACTCCCACCCCAGTTTTTCGTTAATCAAGAGCAAGAAGAGACCTTAATAATCATCCATTTTTTTTTTTTGAGACGGAGCCTCAGGCTATCCCCCTGGGTAGAGGGCCATGGCATCACAGCTCATAGCAACCTCCAACTCCTGGGCTCAAGCGGGTCTCCTGCCTCCGCCTCCCAAGTAGCTGGGACCACAGGCACCTGCCACAACGCCCGGCCATTTTTTGGTTGCAGCCATCATTTTTGTTTGGCGGGCCCGGGCTGGGGATTCGAACCTGCCACCTTAGGTGTACGTGGCTGGCGCCTTAGCCGATTGAGCCACAGGCGCCGAGCCGATAATCATCCATTTTTAACACCCTTATTTTACAGAAAAGGAAACTGGATTCCAGTAGAAATAGTAATCATAATATCAGCAAATGCCTTTATATTGTTTACTATACCTACTACAGTTCTAAGCACTTCCTCATTTCATTGTCACAAAACCCTGCGAGTTGAGTCTTGTTATTATCTCTATTTCAAAGATAAGGAAACTGAGGCAACAGAGTCTAAGCAACTGTCATGATGTAGAAATGGAAATCAATGGCTGGCTCCAGTATCCAACCCATCAAGCACTACACAAAGTCACCCTTGTAGTTGGTCAGAGTCAGGACCCACAACTCAACCCTTCCAAGCCTCTATTCATGCATCCTTGTAGGCCTGGTGTAGGTTGCCCGTGACTACTGAGTACTTGAAATGTGGTTTGTCAAAATGGAGATGCTTTGTCAGTGTAAAATGCACTGTGGGTTTAGAAGTTAAAGAAAAGCAAGATATCTCATACTTATTTTTAGTATTGATGACATGTTGAAATGATAATCTATGGGCTATATTGGCTTAAATAAAATCTATTATTATAGTTACTATTACTTGTCTCTATTTACTCAGGTATATGTCACTACAAGGCATGTTAGAATTACATATGTGGTTTGTGTCTGTGGCTCCCTTGAAATTTAATGTTGCAGGCGTGACTTGTGTTTGTGGACAGCCCTGTTCTACATTGTCAGTGGCCACTGGAGAGCAGATCCTGAGAGTCACAGTGCTGTTCACACCTGTGTGAGTCACAGATGCAGAGAAAGGCAAGTGTGGGTGAGTTGCCCTCTTTGTGGGGCACGGCAGTCAGTGGGGCTGGGGCTGGGGCTAGCATGCAGCATCCATAGCACAGTTCTACATCATCAATTGCCACTGGAATGCCTTTTGGTCCCAGGGCAGTGATGGCAGGAGCATTTCCCCCTCTTTGCTGTGAGGAACACTGTGTGTATTCACAGGAATGCAGCCAGGAGCGTCCAACTGGATGGAAAGGGACGTGCCAAGCACTTGCAACTCCACCCCTTCTCCAATTTATAACCTGCCCTCAACACCGTCCACTGGGTGGTTTATGCCACAAACACAAGCCTGAGATACAGAACCATTTCCTTTTCAGAAGTCTGAAGGTAAAAATTGGTGGGTATAAGGACAATTTGAGACTAATTTCATCCACTATATGGTTTTGAGCAAATAAATGACTCACAATATGCCCTGGCCAGTCCGTATATCCTCTTGGGGATTCTGCTTCCTCTTTAATAAAATGGGATGAGTAATCCTGGCCTCTTCTTCATCTTACAAGCTTGTAACAAGGACGAATCAAGTAATGGCTGCAGAATCCTTTGAGGTCCTTGGAGATATAGTTGCTATATAAATGCAAAGTATGATGTCCATTTCTATTACATTGTGTTTTGCAAATAAATGTACAAGCCTACAGCACATCCATGTCAGTGCCTGTCTGGTCAGCTATTTGCCACGTGCATTTTTAAAGTGAAATAATCATCTTCATGTACTTATTTCTTGAAAGAATAACTCCAAATCTGTAACATGTGAGGATATTACTATTTTTTTCTTTATGGAAGCCCAGTGCACACATCATTTCAGCTACTGGGTATTCTGACAGATTAGTTGTTGGTGATATGTGCATGGGGGGGATTTTTCAGTAGCATCAGGGACCTAGATGTGGACTAATGAGGGTTTCATGTTCACTGTCCTTCTCGTTCCCTTTAGCTGCCCCTCTTAATCAAGCTGTTCAGAAGAGAGGCCCTGTTGTTCATTTGAAAAATGGCCTGCTCATGCCTTCCTATAAACTTTAGCCAGGTGTTTCCCTGATTCAGAAGATTAAAGAACAGATTGTGGAATGTACTTTGAATCATTATATGATAGAGGCCATTAGGTGTTGGTTATCTCAGTGAAATCCACTCTCCTGAGACCCCCAGTAATCAAGCCTAAAGGTGCATGAGGTGATAATTTTCTAGTCATGGTTCTAAAGCTTCAGAGCTGATGCTTAGATGAATTACAACTCTCAGGGCTGAGTTTTCTTCTTTTTTAATAAAAAATACACAGAAATTTGGCCATGGGGGAAAAGTGAGTAGTATCGATCCTGAATCAGAGGGAAAGTGGTTCTGTGTTTAAGGAGTCTCTCACACCTTGTAGTCAAAAGTAGACAGTTGGGATCCTCTGGGTTTGTGTCCCCTGGGGTCTCTCATATTCAATGCACATCGACCCTTCTCTAAAAGACTTGGTGAGACTTGATTCATGTTCACAAAATCCTCAGGAGATGAAGAGTTGGGACTTCTAGACCATCTACCTTTATAGAAACCAAAAAGGACATTCTAGTTTGGTGTTCTTCTGAAAGGTTTGGACCCCCAGGGTTCTGTTAGCCAAACCACTGTGTGATAATTTTGACTAAATGTTGACATGCCTAGGGCAAACCTCTAGGCTGTTCAAAATTCAAAGTCTCTTTTATTCAGGCCTCTTCCCTGTTCTAAAACGTGAGTTCTTCCTGAGGCTTTCCTTCCTTCTCATTCGAGTGGCCTTATCCTCTCCTGTCACTTTTCCTCCCATTTCTCTTTTTTCATTCAGATCTCCTTCCTTATCTCTGGACCCGTATGTCTACTTACCTGTCCTACATCTCCCACTGAGCATCTCAACTCTAAACATCTAAAATCAGACTCATGGTCTTTCCTTCACATCAGCTATTCTTCCTGCATTCTTTGCCTTGCTCTGTGGAAATTGGTAAACAAACTTATCCAGACACATGGGAGTGACCATCTATGACTTCTCTTTATTCCATCCAGTTATGAAATTTTATTGATTTCTCTCAAATCTTCTTCTCCATCTTCTCTACTGCTCTTGGAAGAGTTGAAGCTCTTGGAACTTCTTGCTTGGACTCTAGTAATAGCTTCATAACTGCTGCCCCTGTTCAGATCTCATTGCCACCACCTCTCCTCCTTAGTGTACCCAGTTTAAGATCTTTTTCAGATCAACCTTCAGAACCACTTTCCCTCCGATTCAGGATCAATACTACTCACTTTCCCCCCATGGGGAAGGTGTATTTTTACTAAAAAATAAATCATCTGATCATGAACTTTAATGTCTCCACCATGTCTTTTAGGTATATTAAACAGTTTCCTCAGTGTCCTACCTTTGTCTCCCAACTTTGTAACTTGATCATGAATCCCTGAGGGGAAGGGCCCTATGTTATGCTATCTGCATAACTCAGATTTCAGCATAGAGTGAGCTCTTAGCAAATGCCAGCAAATGTCAGTATGTTAATGACATTGATGCTAATCCAAGGGATTAGCATAAAATAATCTGCAAATGCTGCTCAGCGGCTGTCCATGGTGCTGGTTCTCTGGTGCTTTCACCCCGACTTTGGCCTCTATGTCAGTCAGAAGCAGAGTTCTACTTTGTGTGTATGTGGACCATCCAGCTCTGCAGAGTGGGCATCTTATATTATCTAGCCTTTGCCTACTCCTCCAATCCCATGGAGCTTTCTTGCAAAAAAGCCATGCATTCTAGAACAATGAACAATGGTGGGGTCTTGTTTTCAAGAGCAGGTTTTGCTTTTAACTAGCTCTGGGCTTAGGGATTCTCACTTCTAAGATGAAGGGCTTGGGCTGGATGATCTCTTAGGCTATATTCCCTCTGAAATTCTGGGATTTGGAACATGGATCGCCAGCTTCAGGGAGAGCCAGGTGGAGAATTCCCTGGGAAAATGGCCCAGAACACATGCTACTGAACAGATCATCCTCTCATACAAGAGAAAACTCACATTGCCTTTTTTAGGCCAAATTTCCACTCCATTTTCTGCTCTATAAACTGAGCCAGAGAGTCAGAACATCATGTCACGGACATAAGGGATGACAAAGATGACAGCCCCAGCATTTACTTCCCTTCACTTTGCCACTCAGCCATTTATTCCCAGCTCTCATCTCCCTAGGGTGCCGACAACCTAGCTTCATCCTGTTTTGGAAGTCCTCTTCAGAAGGTCTCCAGGGCTTCCGTCCATTCATTCTCACTTGCCTGGACAGTTGAGAAACTATATAGCTATACTCGTTTTATAATTACGTCATCCCACTTACTATGCTAGGTCATAGTCCTTTTTCTAAAGTCTACTTTGATGCTAATATAGACATTCCAGCTTTCTTTTGACTAGTACTTGCATGATACATCTTTAAATTTTGACCTATATGTGTGATTATTTTAAAAATGGGTTTCCAATCTGATAATTTGTGTCTTCAGACCATTTTCTTTTAATGTAATTATTGAGATGGTTTGGTTTAGGTACATCATTTGATTGTTTGCTTTTATTCATTCCCTTTCATTTTTATTAATGTTTTCTTTACCCTGCTTTTTAATAAATTATTTTAATATTAATTTTAGTTATTTCATTTGTATTTAATTACTGACTTTTTTTTTTTTTGAGATAGGGTCTCACTGTGTTTCCTGGCCTAGAGTATAGTGGTATCATCATAGTTCACTGTGACCCTGAATTCCTGGGCTAGAGAGATCATCCTCCTCCAGACTTCTGAGTAATTGGTAGTACAGGTGCACACCATCATGGGTGGCTGATTTTTCTATTTTTTGTAGAGATAGGATCTTGCTAGTGGTCAGGCTGATCTCAAGGGTTCCTCTTGTCTTGGTCTCCCAAATTTAGGATTACAGGCATGAGCCACAGTGCCTGCCCTGGTTATCGACATTTTGTTTATTTCTATTTTTTTAATGCTTACTCTAGAAATTATAGCTAACTTTTACAATCATCTTAGAGTTAAGATTTTACCACATTAAGTGAAATATAGAAACTTACAATAATATAAATGCCTTTGCCTTTCCATATATTGTAATAATTGTCATATAGGTATATTATATCCACCTACAAATGTATTGCATCTGCTTTATATATATATAGTGACAGAGCCTCAAGCTGTCACTCTGGGTAGGGTGCCATGGCATCACAGCTTACAGCAACCTCCAACTCCTGGGCTCAAATGATTCTCCTGCCTCCACGTCCCAAGTAGCTAGGATTATAGGCACCCACCACAACACCTGGCTATTTTTTGGTTGTAGCCGTCATTATTGCTTGGCAGACCCCAGGTTGGATTTGAACCCACCAGCTCAGGTGTATGTGGCTGGAGCTTTCACTTCTTGAGCCACAGATGCCAAGCTGCATCTGCCTATATTGAAAGCTCCAACAGACAAAATTAAAATGTAATCTTTCAACAGTTTTAAAGAACTTGAAGTGAGAAAAATAGCTCATTATATTTTCCAATTTTAGGCCATTGATGTTGCTTTCCTTCATTCCTGAAGTTCCAAATTTCTCCCTTCAGCCTGAAGACCTTCACATTGCTTTTAGAATGGGTCTGCTGCTGCTGAATTCTCCTACTATTCCTTTTCTTGAGAATGGCTTTATTTCACTGTAATTCCTGGAATTATTTTTACTGGAGACAAGATCGTGTTGACAATTCTTTTGTTTCTGCACTCTAAAGATGCTGTTCCACTGTCTCCTGACCTCTGTGTTTCTAAAGAGAAATCCATTCGTGTGACATTCTTTTTTTGTTTGTTTGGTTTTTTGCAGTTTTTGGCCAGGGCTGGGTTTGAATCCTCCATCTCCAGCATATGGGGCTGGCGCTCTACTCCTTTGAGCCATAGGTACCGCCCTCGTGTGACATTCTTTTCCCCTTGTTTTTTTCCTTTGGCTGTTTTCAAGATTTCAGCCTTATCTTTTTTATTTTATTTTATTTATTTATTTTTTCAGACAGAGTTTCATTATGTTGCCCTCAGTAGAGAGCCGTGGTGTCACAGCTCACAGCAACCTCAAACTCTTGGGCTTACATGATTCTCTTGCCTCAGCTTCCCAAGTAGCTGGGCCTACAGGTGCCCACCACAATGCCTGGCTACTTTTTTGCTATTGTTGTTGTAGTTGTTATTGTTGTTTAGGAGGCCTGGGCCAGGTTCGAACCCACCAGCCCCAGTGTATGTGGCCAGTGCCCTAACCACTGAGTGAGCTACGGGTGCTGACTCCCTCTTTATCTTTAGTGTTAAGCAATTCTGTTTGATTATAATGATTTATGCCTTTCATCAAATTTGGGAAAATTTCTGTCCACATTTCAGAAATTATTTTGTTGTACACCAAGCTCTTTATTCTCTTCTTCTGGGACTCCAGAGGAATGAATGAGAAAACTTGATCTTGTCTCATAGTTTTTGAGGTCCTCTTTTCAAAAGCTTTTGATCACTCCATCCTTCAGGGTAGATAATTGCTGTTGTTCTATCTTTGAGTTCACTGATTCTTTCCTCTGTTGTCTCCATCATCCTATTAAGCCAATCCAGTGAGTGTTTTATTTTAGATATTATTTTTCAGAGTTCTAAAATTTTCATGTCTTTCCTTTCTATATCTTCTGCCTCTTCTGAGATTTTTAATTGTTTTTCTTTTCAAGAGTGTTCACCCTTGCTTCTTGGAGCATAATATCTGCTTTAAAGTCTTTGATAATTCCAATATCTTCCCTTTTGATATTGGCACCCATTGATTATCTTATCATTTTCCCTTGAGAATAGGCCACTTTTTCAGTTCTTTATATGTTAAGTAATTTTGAATTGATTATTGGACATTTTAAATACCCCTTTTTGAGCCTATGACTCCTGTTAAAATCCTCTAGAAAATGTTGATTTTTGTTAAATCAGGCTATCAACTCAATTGGATTCAGCCAGCAAGTTTTAGCTCACTTCTGTGGGTGGTGGTTTTAGTGTCAGGTCATCTTAGAAAGTTTTCTCTTGCTGCCTTGAGTTGTCTCACAGATGTGTAGCTCGGGGTATGCAGATTGCACATAGACTTAGGGTCATCCAGCTTGGCACCTGTGGCTCAAGTGGTTAAGGTGCCAGCCACATATACCTGAGCTGGCGGGTTTGAATCCAGTGTGGGCCCACCAAACAACAATGATGGCTGCAACCAAAAAATAGCCAGGCACTGTGGTGGACACCTGTAGTCCCAGCTACTTGGGAGGTGGAGGCAGGAGACTCGCTTGAGCCCAGGAGTTCGAGGTTGCTGTGAGCTGTGATGCCACTGCACTCCATCCAGGGCAATAGCTTGAGGCTCTGTCTCAAAGAAAAAAAGAATTAGGATCATCCTTTTTCCAGTTTTACCTTCTCTGGGATTAACATCACTCTCTGGTTCACAGAAAACTTGTTTCCCATTCTACTAGAAATAATGATGCTTCCCCTTGCCTTTGGCTTCCTGCTATGCTCCTATGCAGTTCCACAAAACTAAGGTCACCTTTGGGACATGGTGGTGAGAGAAAAAGACAGAAAAAGATAATGTAGATTTCTCCCATGCTCTTTGCTGACAGGAGCTCATTTTCTTGGTTCCTCTTGCCAGGAATAGAGGGATTCTTTTGGAGCATTAACTGCCTTTATTCTAATAGTTCCCAAAGTGTGTTCCTTCTCAAGACATTCTTAAGAGAGAAAAGAGGAGCTTCTTGCCATAATATCTGATTTACAAGTCCCCATGTATTTGGTGCTTTGGGCAGAAAGATGGGATTTCTCCTGGACATTTTGTTTCTTATGTGGATATTTATTCATTTATTTGTTTCATCTTTTATAGTAGTTCTCAGAGGGAAATACCATCCAAACAAAGTAGTTTGCTTTTTCTAGAACTACAAATCTAGTTCTGAATCCCTTTCTATTATCTATTGGTTTTCATTAAAATTATCTTATACTGGCTCCGTACCTATGGCTCAAGCCACTAAGGCCCCAGCCACATACACGTGAGCTGGTGGGTTTGAATCCAGCCTAGGCCTGCCAAACAACAATGACAGCTGCAACCAAAAAATAGCCAGGCATTGTAGTAGGCACTTGTAGTCCCAGCTACTTGGGAAGCAGAGGCAGGAGAATTACTTGAGCCCAGGAGTTGGAGGTTGCTGTGAGCTGGGATGCCATGACACTCTACCCAGAGTGACAGTTTGAGGCTCTGTCTCAAAAAAAAAAAAAAAGAAAATTATCTTGTCTCCTGTATACCTAATTATTTTTCAATGAGTGATGTAAACTGTTGGTCCAAAAGAAATACAACAATCATAGAAAGGGTGATGTTTTTGATGCCATTTCTCTTTCAATTGTTTCAATACAAGTAGATTCAGTGCAATCATAATACAATCTTAGAAAGCTTCTTTTTAAAGAAAGTAACATTTTCTTTAAAATGAGGGTTTTATTTTAGATATAGTTTTTCAGAGTTCTATAATTTCCATGTGTTTCCTTTCTATATTTTCTGCCTATTCTGAGATTTTTAATTTTGTTTTTCATTTCAAAATTTATTTAAATTTTAAAGAAAATAAATGTAGAATTTTGATTCTAAAATTTATGTGGTCATGCAAAGAACTTAGAACAGCCAAATCAACTTTAAAATAAAGAGTATGTTGAAGGAATTACAGTGTCTGATTCTGAGTCTTACTATAATGCTATAATAATAGCTTTGTTCTGGGTAAAAATCTAGACATAAATATCAATGGAACTGAGAATCTGGCATATAGATAACCAGTTGGCTTTCAATAAGGCATGGACCCTGACTTTGAATCCTATCTTCTTCCCTGAGAAACCATGACACTGAAGGTCAAGTTTATCTGGTTGTGCAGTTTCAGGGCTTCACCTTCCCCTTGGGTTCCTGGTTTTACTTACAATTGAGTGTTCCCTCCTAGACCTGTCAGGTGATTGATGCATTAAACTAATTTTAAAATATTTTATCTAGCACATTCAATTTGTTTTTCCAATGGGATGATTGGCCAGGATACCTATGTTGCCATACTATCAGTAATAAAAGCCCCATACAGTATTCTTTTTTTAAAAAAAATTCCTGTTGTTACTGAGTTCAACTTTTATTCCATGATTATACGAGAAGATACAAGGAATAATTTCTATTTTTTAAAATTTTCTAAGGTTAGCCTTGTGACCTAAGATATGATCAATTTTAGATGATGTTCCATGCCATACTCTTTCTTATATTTGTTCTGCTGGAGCCACATTGTCTACCTTTCTGAACATTTGATATTCCAAATATTACTACTTCATGTCCTTTGTGCTGCTTCTCACTCTGCCTGGAATACTTTTTATTCAGATTCCCATATATACCTGTAGTTGGTTGAATGATGTTCTCTCCAACATTCTGGAACCTCAAATGTGAGCTTACTTGGAAGTAAGTTGTGGCAGATGTAATTAGTTAAGGACCTCAATATGAAATCTGCTTGGATTAGAGTGGGTTCTAATCCAGTGATTTATAAGAAGAAGAGAGGACACAGAGATGTGGGAAAGAAAGTGACATAAAGCTGGAGGCAGAGAGATGCTGCTGTGAACAAAGGAACACCAGAACCCACCAGAAATGAAGAGGGAAGGGATGATTGTGCCCTAGAATTACTGGAGAGAGTATACCCTGAAATATCTTGATTTCAGAATTCTAGCCTCTGAAGCTGTGAGAGTGAATACATTCCTGGGGGTTTAACCCACCCAGTTTGTGGTAATTGGTTATATAACAGTCCCAGAAAATGAATAGAAGACTGAGTTTCTTTCTTTATTCCCATCAGATTATTCCTCAGATAATCCCAGTCCAATCAATGTGAATAGCCACTCCCTTTCTTTTTGGCACTCACCTCTCCCTTGCTCAATCTTTTTTTCCCTCATTATACTTATCTCAACCTATATTATATAGTCAATTTGTTTGTCTTCTGTTTCCTCCCTTCTAAAATGTAAGACCCGGGAGGACTCTATCTGTGCATCTGGCCTACTGATGTGTTTCCTGGCCCTAGAAAAGTGCTGAGCACTTAGCAGGCACTCAATAAATATAGTAAGCCAATTAAGGAAATGAATGACACATCCCTTGAGATATTTCTCACATATAACAATTTTACCTCAGTTTTGAGATGGATTGTGGGAAGAACATGTTGGTATTATTCGTAATAGATTGAATGTAGACTCATGTTTTGTAGGCAGAGATTTTCTTCAATAAGCAGTGTGTGTTTGTTCCAGTATTTGGTTTGGATTATTCATATAAAAATCAAGAATTTCCCCACAGAGTAAAAGAGCACAGTGAAGATGGTTTTTTTTTTTTTTTCTTTTTTACCAGAAAAGCTTTTTATAGCAGTGGCTAAAGTCCACTTCACCTATAGGAAACCTTGGAAGTCTTTTGTGACAAGGTGGTCTTCTGATGTGCCCACTAGAGAAAGCTGCCAAATGCCTTCCCAAGTTACTGAATAACATGACTTACTTTATAATATTACTCAACATCAAACTATTACTTTTTGGAGACTTGAGTACCAAAGTTAACCATTTTAGTTTATCTTGTACTTAGTTTTAGTAATATTTCCATCTTTGCAGTGATTAAAAAAAATCAGGATCAATGTTTTTGTTTTGTTGGCAATATAAAGTATTCAAGGTTTCTGAAGGAAATGAAAATAATTTATAAAATGGATTGAGGAAAGATTAGAAAATGAATCAGAAGGTAACCTTAAGGGTTTAAAAGTTGATAACAACCAAAGGTGTGTTCCTGGATAACTGGTGATGCAATAAACAAAAAGTGAGACCACAAGAAGAGAAATAGGTTTGGAAGACAAAAGGATGAACTCACTTCATTGTTCTCTGATGTGCTGCTAGGACAGCATGGACCTACTAAATATTACTAAAACATTCAATGTAAATCTGTGAGTTATTCACATAGAGCTGAGTTGTTCACAAAAGCATGCAGGCTAAAGAAAGAGAAAAGAGGACAACCCAAGACACAAGTCTATGAACTAATTCCATAATGGGGGTACCCATTGCTAGAAAACTTTACATTGTGTGCAAGTACACTAGGAAGATACCTGAGTCTTATTTACTATTGGTGATGCTGTGAAATTAGACACTGCCTGCCTTTTGTTTCGCATTGTATTTGGCATTTAAAAGATTATGTTGTTTTTTTCTTTTCCTAGGGTTTCTTTATTTATGAAGGGACCAAATCCAAATTCTGTTGAATGAAATTATTTCAGTAACTTTGGCTGAGTTTATGTGGCCTAAAGGTTATATCACAAAATTACCACACATTTGGCACAACTTCAGGAAAGCCTTTTATGCAAAAGGACAAAATTAGCATAGGAAGGAATGAAGAATGTAGCACATCCTCTTTTTGTACCCAAGGAGTGATCTTTCTTTGTAGATACATTGGCAAAATGATGCCTACATACATATAGGTCTGCTTTAAAAATTGAAGGAAAAATCTTTCCCTTTTGGGAATGAAAAATGTAGCTTAAAGTAATTTTTTTCAAAAAAATTTCTTGCCTTGAATGTAAACAAGACTCTCGTACACATTATATTGGTTTACTGACAACCAATACGTTTCTAACACAACATGTAATGAAATGTGAAGCCTTTGTATGTGCCAGAATTCTTTTTTGATGTTTTCCTATTAGATTGCCAAATTTTAGAAACAAATTTATGAATAAGAGGTGGTGAATAATTTGGGGGCATTCCTGATTTTCTTTTCCCTTGTTCAGTAGAGGTAGCATGTCAAGGTGGAGGGAGTATGGACTTGGACAAGAAGCAGATGTGGCTCTGAATACTCCTCTGCCACTTATTACCAGTGTGACTATTTGGTTTTTCTTTAATCTGTGAAATAAAGATAAGCAGTTATATGTTATAGGGTTGTGAAAATTAAATGAGGTCATGGATTTAAAGTGTAGAGTATTATGACCAAAGCACTGATACATTTTGCACAGAACATGGAGTAATAATTCACGGATTATTTTTCTTCCACATTAAGTATCAACAGAAAATTTTCAATTTCATGAGACAAAGTAATTTGTAACAAAAGATACACAGTTTAGGAATCTGAACATATTATACTCTTTTTAGTTCTTAAAATTCATCCTTTATCATTTTGGAGAATGTAACTTATACAACAAGCTTCTGATTCCTTGGAGTCCTTTTATTGTTTAATTTGGCTCTGTTATGAAACAGCTTTGATTTCATGGGCAAAGGTAAGAACACAGGTGGTTGCACAGATATTTTCAATGCACCATAAGGGATGGGAAAATACCACAAACTGCTACTATCCTAGTTGCCTTAGGATTTTAAAGACATCTGTTAGTTATGTTATTGGGAATAAAAATCTGCTCTTTTTACAACAATGGAAATGTTTCTTTTCAAGGAGCTACTGGAGCATTGAGGAAGGCAATGTCCCTGAGAGATTGGTAATAGGTCATTTGCTCAACCATGTTTGAGAGCTTCCGTCTGTGCTCTGGGTAAGAGTGGGGGAAGATTCATGGCGGCCATAAATAGGCAGGGTTTTGTCAGTAAGTACTATTTTACTGATTTTACTGTTGGTTCTAATTAGAGTAAAATAATGTTCAATTTGTTTGCATATAAATTATTTATAATTGTAATAAGAAATTTTCCCAAGGTACACACTTATAAAATAAGCAAAGATCATCTTTGGGTTTTGAGAATACTGGATTCCCTGTCTACACCATCCCCAGATAATTAGTTATTTCTAAGGAGCTTTGATAAAAAAAATTGTCTATTAAACTGGGTTTTCTATCTATGTCTAAATTCTGATGATCTTGAAGAAAATGGTTTAAGAAGATTTAGGGGGAAGAAGAAGGTTCTAAAAAGCAATATTCCAATAGCACCATCTAAATATATCAACACGGCCACAAAAATCTAGATCTATAAAAGTTGAAAAAAGAAAGACTAGGGAAAAATATGAAACTAAAAGACGCTATTTATGGAATATGTTAAGAAGAATGAATTTGAAATAAAGGCTTTTAAACTATAATGTTACTAGAACTGAAAGAAGACCAAAGAAGAGATGGGCTCCATGTGAGCAGACAAGGCAGAGAGAGGAAAAGTAACCACGCCCTTCCTGGTGAGCAGTTGTTTCTCTGTCCAGGACAGCCACAGAGCTGGTTCTGAAGAGCACCCACCCTCAAGCTGGAGTGGCAGCCCCTTGGCTCATGGTTGGAGATTCCCTGGGGTGAAAGGATCCATGGGAATAGGTGTGACTGGCACAGGGCAATTGGCTGCTAAATAAATTCAAGTTAGGCAGATGCCTTTGAGATTGTCTTTTACAAGTGCCATTTTACCTGTACGCCTCCACCATTGTGTTGTTTGTGTGTAAATTTGCTGTTTTGTCCAACTCTCAAAGTTTGTTTTTCTTTGTGGAGACACACAATCACAAAGTACTATATCGATTAAAAACTGAATAGTTTTTTAAAACATTTGAATGAGAAATAGAGAAGTAACAAAACTCACATTCAGATTACTAGAAAGTTCACATTTTCTAAAATTACAAATGTAAAATTGTATGTATTTCTACTTAGCACTCTTATGAAGAAATAATTCCTTTCTTGTCAATGAATTTTTCTATTTGAAGCACCTGAGATTACCTTATGCTGCTTTTAACATGGTCATTGCACCCAATAGTTTTAGAGAGCTGAGTTTTCTGTTTAATTCCCAATTTTTAAATGTTTCAATTTTAGTTGAAAGAACTTGATGGTTAGAGTCAGAACAGGATTTAAATTCTGCTTCACCCTTGCTTTTGGATGTGCGTCTTTGGGCAAATTGTTTACACTTTCTGTGTTTTATCTTCTTCATATTTAAAATAGATACAATACAATAAAAAAGAACAGACTATTGACACACCAAAAGCTTAGATGGATTTCAAAAACATCCAGCTGAGTGAAAGATGTCAGTCTCAAAGTTTAGATACCGTATAATTCCATTAGTATCATATTCTTGAAAAGACAAAATTAGAGTAAAGTAGAAGAGATCAGTGATTACTAGAGGTTAGGAGTGAAGGGGTTTTGTGTGTGTGTGTGTGTGTGAGAGAGAGAGAGAGAGAGAGAGAGAGAGAGAGAGAGAGAGAGAGAGAGAAACTATAAGGGGATAGTACAAGGGAAACTTATGGAGTGATAGAACTATTTTACATCTGATTGTGGTGGTGGTTACATGAATTTATACATGAAGTAGAATTTATGGAACTATACATCTAAAGATGAATAAATCTTACTGCATCACAATTTAAAAAATAAGAAAAATAAAACTTAACAGAGGAAAAAGGGATATAACAATACCAGGCTCATGGAGCAGTTAGTAAAATTAACTGAGATCATGTAATTTTGTGTGTGCTTATGTGTGTAAAGCACTTAGCACACTCAGGGTTGGTGCTCAAAGCTTGTAGCTGGCTCCTTCCTTTTGCTGTTAGGAAAGTCATTTAACTTCCGTAAGTCTCAGGCTCCTTATTCTTTCTTTAAAAAAGGGATATAAATCATTTTATATTTCAACACATAAGCAGATAGTTTTCTTGTGTCTGAAAGTTAGAAAATCCATCAAAACATTGTTTTAAATTTTTTGAATACATTTGGCATATAGAATTTACCTGATAGAATATTGTGTTCTAAAAAATCTCACAAGATTGTTATGGGAAATATATATGTGAAAAAAAAATATATATATAGCATAGAGTATGCAGTAGACACTCAATAAATGACAGCCAGTTGGCACTGGAAGCCATATCCACATGACAGCATTATGGAAGATATATGCCAGTGTGTTATGAATTGTAAAACTTTATTTAAATATAATATCATTATAGCTATTTTCTTTTAAATTATGTGAATATATCCAGTGTCTCATCTATTTAGAATCCTTACAGTGGCTTAATTTTAAAATAACATTTTCCCTAATATCATCAATTTTTTAAGAAAGAAATATCTCAGAAATATATTAGCTTAAAATAGCTATAAGTGCCTTTGAAACAAACTATTGTGTGGTGCTAGAATAACAAAAATAATGAACAATTATTCTAAGCAGAAGAAAAGCAATTTTTTTTGAAGAAGCATGTTTGCTTTTCTCAGTAATGAATATTTCACTTGAAAAGCACTGGAAAACTTTTAATAAGAATTTTAGTTTAGGGGATTGGGGCATGTTTCTTTGATTTCTTTTTTATTCTTCTATGAAATAAATTGTCTTACCCCTAAGGATGGGTAAACCATCCTCTTCTTGAACTATATTGATGTCTGTTTTAAAGATGACGTTTAAAAATATTCCTCTGTTTACTGAAAAAAAAATATAAACAAAAGCAAGAATCTTAAAAAAAAAAAGTACTCTGTATGTCTTCACTACAAAAAAAAAAGCTATATTTTCAGAAGAACATCAGAGAGCTTTTTGTGAGAGTTGGCAAATGCATCAAGGCATTGTTTGTAGATATGATTTTTGATAGGTTTGATATACAACCTAGTTTTCTGAGCCAATGGAATATTGTCTCCTTATAAATCTCATCAGGCCAGCAGTGCTGCTGCCATGGGCTGGCTTATCAGCTCCAGCCAGAGTGTGCTGCACTTGCACGCACCTCCGTAGCCTGAGAGGAAAATAAATTGTACCCAAGCAGTTAATAAGGAAGAATTATTGTGAGTGAGATGCATGACATTATGAGTGAGCAGCGTGTTTTACAGACTCAGTGTAGATTTGCCGAAGGAAATGAAAAAACGCTTCCTGTATGGGAAATGAGAATTTTATTTCAAAATGACTTAAAATGTATTTGTTGGTTTCCTAGCTCAAGAAGTGAATATTATTTTTATTTTTACTGTTTTGGAGACTGTACTGAAAAGATAACTCTAATTTTCTCTAGTTGGTTTGCTAATGGATATTTGTTTCCATTCTAGCTCTTTAATATGTTTTTGTGTTTTGAGGTAGATATACAGTACCTATAGGTACATAAAATGTATATTTGATACTCAAACATATGAGTATAATCTCTAGTAGCATGAAGAAATTGCTTATGGGGAGTCTAGGGGGCTTATTAAATTTTGTAATTATTGGATTAGCAAAGGATTTATACTTGAAGAGCACAATTACTTGCATTTAATAGGCATTAACTACTAATATACAGTATGATATTTGCTAAAAAGGGAGATGAAATCTTAGTACTTCTATTTAGTCAGGCCCAGAAGTTAAGACTTTGTCACAGTAAATAATTTTTTGTAAGGCCATAAAACTATTCTAGGAAGGAACTGGACTTCAGAGTGGAGCCACCCAATTCCACTCAGAAGATATTTTGAATTACCCTTATTTGTGTTATAATTAGAAGCAAAAGAAATAAGGTATCCGGGCAGATAGTATTATTTGCTGTACCAGATAAATCCCCAATTTTTAGTAGCTTAACCCAATAAAATATATTTCTTGCCTGTTTATAATTTGGTGTGTCTCTCCGCTGTCCATAAGCAGTTTTCTTTCACCTGATGATTCAGGGACTCAAGAACATTTTACTTGTGGCTCCACCATCTCTTAGAACTTTGAAGATCTTAAAATAAATCCAGAAGATGGGGAGAGAGGTCCTGGAACGGCTGACTTAAAATTTCTGGTTTGAAAGAGAAACCATTTTTACTGATATTTTATTGGTGAGAACTAGTACACACATCAAAATATAAGGGAAATGGAGGGTGCTAGCAGAAGTTGTTAAGACCTTAAAATCCCAACGTCTAACCCTCTGACAACCACGTATAAGCCTCATTTTCTGAGGGATAAGGAAGGATTTCACATGCGAAATGGCCAGAAGTCTCTTCCTACAAGGGCAGACCTTCCTGAAGCTTCCTCTTACATCTAGCAAAAAAATCTCAAGGTCATGTCAAAACATGTTGAAGAGACTTACTTCTTTTATTATTAATTTAATGTTCCAAACATGATGGTGAAATCTTGCGCTAATAAAGAAACTAACAATAGCGAAGCAAAGGAAAAATATTTGTGTCTATAGACAAGAGACTGGAAGCCTCTTCGGGCAGTGATTCTCAGGCTTTAGCAGGAATACAGGTTACCCTGGGGTGCTTGTTAAAAGGGGAGGTATCTGAGTCCCTTTGTGTTGCCATAAGGGAATAGCCCACGGTGGGCAATTTACGAAGAAAAAGAGGCTTATTTGGCTCAGGGTTCTGCACTGTACAGGAGCATGCAGGGGAAAAGAACGTCTTTCCTGGTGAGGACCTAGGCTGCTTCTACTGCGAGGGGCAGGGAAGGGGAGCAGGAGCCCGCTGTGCGGAGACCACAGGACGAGAGAAGCAGCGAGAGGCCGGAGGTGCAGGGCTCTTTCCAACAACTGGCTCTCACGGGAACAGACAGAGCGGGACGTCCTCATCTCTGCGGAGTGGCACAATGCCACTTAGGAGGGATCCACCGCCCTGACCCAGACACCTCCCTTTAGGCCCTCCCACCGACACGGGGGATAATTCAACCTGAGATTTGTGAGGACAAACGTGCAACTGTAGCCGGAGGATTCCTGGATCCCACCTCCCAGAGAATCTGATTCAGTGGCTTCGAGGTTTAGTCTAGAAGTCTACATTTTTCAGAAACATCCTAAATGATTCTTTCTGAGGGCAATACCAGAATTGCCCTCAGAGAGAAAAAAAACCCCAAACCTGATGTAAGGTAATTGTCTCTTTGTGGCCTGTAAACTATAAGAAAGATTCAGAGGGAGGACTTAGTCATTCAAGGTAAAATTTGCCGAGAGTTAACTTTCCAGTGTCTGGATTGGGACCCAGGGAAGCTTTACTAGGCGATTCTGAAGCCTCTTCAGGAAGCACTGTCCTAATAGCATTTTCCTCATGTGAGGACAGGCCTCAGCAGTCCCCGATTGCAAAATTTCAAAAAGGCCTGTCTACAAAAAGAAATCTGAAACGGTGCCACTGAACATTTTTTTCTCTCTTTTCTGTCCAATGCTAGAGCCGAATGGCTTTTCTTAATTTGTGTAGATAATAAGGACTATGGTTTTGTTTTTGTGAAAAGCTGATCTTTTTTCCTGAACCTTCCTAAAAGCATTAAAGCTCACCATGTAATGAAATATGCTTTTATTTGAAGACAGAAAATGAAGGAAAGAAACAAACAATAATTAAATCCCCTAAATAATGCGAGCTTTGTGGTTAAATCTCCATGCAACTCCTTGAAAATTTAATAAGGGAATAAAGGCTGTTTTCCATTTGGGTAATGCAGTGCCGCATTTCTCTTGTCTATGAAATTGTCTCCGGCTAAAGTGTGCCTCACAATTTAGGTGGCTGAGTATCCAGCTTGAGAGAATTTTATGTGTCTATTTTTTAACTTAAGTCACTCATGTACAACCATATTATCTCACATCAAAGCAGGATATAAAACCAGGAGAGTAGGTGAGGGGGAAAAAGTCAGGGATGAATGTCATATTATACGATCCAATTACACACAGTCCCTGACTTACATATGCCTGACTTATAAACGTCCTTGCATTCACAAATGGGTTCTCCAGAGAGGGCCAGCAGCCTTCTCCCTCTTGCCCCTTCCTTCCCTGCCTCGTTCAGAGCACAAGCACCTTAGAGGCTGTGGCAAGTAGGTCTGTACCCGTCAGGCTCTTACTGTGGCCCCTATCTTCACACTTGGCAGTTTCTCAATGCAGGACTCACATTAGTAGTAGTAATAAGTAGGATAAGAAAGCAGAAATTTTAGGGTAAGAAAAGAATGCAAACTTAATTCTATTTTTTATTACCTTGTTCTCTTCCTCAGTTCTCATAGTTCTTTTTCTTTCCTTCCCTCCCTCTCTTTAAAATATGTCTTCTAGTATGCTTTATTTTTTAATTATTATGGGTACATAATAGTTATATATCTTTTCAGGGTACATGCTTGTTTTGATACAGACATACAATGTGAATTAATCAAATCAAGGTAATTGGGTTTCCATCACCTCAGACATTTAAATTTCTTTGTGTTAGGAACATTCCAATGCCATTTATTTTTGGTTATTTTAAAGTATACCCCAGCTTACTTTTGATTAAAAAATATTATTTACTCTAACTATATTTTTATACCCCTTAGCCATCCCCACTTTATGCCTCCCTCTTTGCTACCATTCCCAGCCTCTGATAACCATCAAACTACTCTCTGTCTTCATGAGATCAATGGTTTTTAATATTTAGCTTCTACAAATGAACTATATGAGAACAGGTGAGGTTTGTCTTTCTGTGCTTGGTGGATGTCATTTAATATAATGTTCTCCAGTTCCATCCATGTTGTTTCAATCAGCAAGATTTCATTCTTTGTTGTGGCTATAGAATATTCCACTGTGTATATGCACCACAATTGCTTTATACATTCATCTGTTAGTAGACACTTGATTCCATATCTTGGTTATTGTGAATAGTGCTGCAATAAATATGGGAATATAGATAACTTTTGTGTGTACTGAATTCCCATCCTTTGGATGTATTGTACCCATCAGTGAGATTGCTGAGCCATATGGGAGTTCTATTTTTAGGTTTTTAGGAACCTCTGTAATGTTTTTTTCTAATAGTTGTACTCTTTTACATTTCCACCAATAGTGTATGAGGGTTCCCCTTTCTCCACATCTTCTCTAGTGTTTGTTATTGCCTGTTTTTTTGATGAAAGCTATTTATGGGGTGAGAGAATATTTCATTGTAATTTTGATTTACATTTCTCCAGTGACTAATGATGTGGAGCATTTTTTCATATACCTGTTGGCATTCTGTAGGTCTTCTTTTGAGAAATGTCTACTGAGATTCTTTGCCCACTTTTTAATTGGATTCATTGATTTCTTTTCTTTTCTTTTCTTTGTTCTTTGAGATAGAGTCTTGCTTTGTCACCTTGGCTAGAGTTCAGGGGCATTAATTATCACAACTCATTGCAACCTCAAGTTCCTGGGTTTATGTGATCCTTCTGCCTCAGTCTCCCAAGTAGCTGGGACTACAGACATGCTACACCACATATGTCATGCCTGGATAGCTTTTCTACCTTTAGTAGAGTCTTGCTCTTGCTCAGGCTGGTCTCTAACTCCTAAGGTCCAGAGATGCTCCCAACTTGGCTTCCCAGAGTGCTAGCATCACAGGTGTGAGCCACTGGACCTAGCTGATTTTTTTTATTGAGTTGTTGGAGCTCCTGATATATTCTGGTTATTAATCCCTTATGAGATGAGTAGTTTGCAAATATTTAGTTCCATTATGTGTGTTGTCTCTTCCCTTTGTTGGGTATTTCCTTTGCTTTAGCTTGGTGTGATCACATTGGTCCAGTTTTGCTTTGGTTGCAAAATCACTGTCCGGAATAATAATGTACTGAAGAGTTTCCTCACTGTTTTATTTTAGTGGTTTCACACTTTCAGGTCTAAGACATAAGTCTTCAAACCATCGTGCTTTGACTTTTGTATATGGTGGGTAAATAAAGGTCTAGCTAGCTTCTTTCCTCTGTGGTTGCATGTTCAGGTTTCTTAGCACCATTTGTTGAAGAGACTGTCCTTTCCCTCTGTATGTTCTTGGCATCTTTATCAAGATGGGTTCACTATCGATGTGCGGATTTATTTCTGGCTTCTCTATTCTGTTCTATTGGTCTAGGTGTCTGTTTTTATGCCAGTACCATGCCGTTTAAGTTACCATGGCTCTGTAGGATAAATTGAACTCAGGTAATGAGATTCTTCCAGTTTTCTTCTTTTTGCTCAGGATGGCTTTAGCTATTCTTGGTCTTTTATAGTTCCTTATACATTATCTTTTCTATTTCTGTGAAGAATGCCATGGGTATTTTGATGGGGATTGCATTGAATTTGTACATTGCTTTGAATAATATGGACATTTTAATAATATTGATTCTTCCAATTCATGAGCTCAGGGTAGGTTCTGAAATGCCAGTCAGGAAGTAAGGCCTGGGCTCGGGGCCTTCAGGAGTCTGTTTGGTACTTTATTTTACCATGCCTAAGCTGGTACCCACGTTTCAAAATAAAGTATCTGAGCTCTTCCCTTTCCTATTCCCAAGTGGGAGAAGACTGTCTCTGAGCCATGCTGCCTATGCTTAGGGGAGGGGTGACACAGGTAGTGGCTTGGCCATCGTTGCTGGTATCTCACTGGGTAATGTATACCCCAAGTTCACTGGCTCTGAGCCAGCACAACTGCAGGAATTGCCCAAGGACTGCACAGTCTTTGAGGTTTGACTGCCTTATAAATTTAGCCCAGTCCCCAGGCTATTTTTTGTCAGTTGGCAGTGGGGCTACCCAGAACTCAAGTTTCCACAAGGAGAACTTCCATCTTGCAGGGGTGGTCAAAATGATCCCTCTGTGGGTACCAGCAAAATTCTGCCCTTGCTGTGTTCTCCTGTGCCAGGACAGCCCTGAACTTAAATGCAAATACCTTCACTCTCCTTCCCTAGGCACACAGATTTTCTTTCCACTCGGCATGCTGGTACAGCTCTGCTGGTGGGATGGGACAGGTGATGAACAAGGCAAGAGGGTCTTTTCTGCCTTTTCAGTGCCTCTTTCCTTGATATACTATTAAAATCAGATAGTATGATTGCTCAGCTGATTTTTGGTTTTCCTGAAGGGACTTGCTTGTATAGATAGTTGTTGAGTTTGATGTTCATGCAGGGGGATGTTAGCTGGAATTTTCAATTTGGGTATTTGCTCTGGTGAAAAATGATCTCATTGTGTGTGTGTGTGTATGTATAAAAGAATTTGTTCACTTTTGCCAAACACCTGTTCTCTGCACCTTATCCCAGATCATCTCTCTGTGCCTTATCTCAGATTGTCTCTCTTAAGCCATGGACACTGTATCACTACGGTCCAGAGCTGGACCTGCCCCACTGCTGGACAAAGATACTGAGAGAGGAAGGAGTTGTAGTTATTTTTCCTACTGGGGGAAACATCCTATTAATAGCCTGTGCTAGAACTTGAAATATATTTTTTCTATAGAAACAATGATTTGTATGATTTACTATTATTCATCCTATTTTGGACAATTTAAATACATATTTTTAGTTAAATGAGAAATGGATAAGCTATTTTTCTTTGGAGCCCAATGACAATGTATATAATATTGATATATAAGCCCACCTTATGAACAATAACTTGCTTGTGGAAAAACTTAACTAAAATTCCAGTATGTTTTAAAATTAGTCCAATCTGAAAATTTAAGCAATCTCTTTAGATAATACTCAGTCTTTCATATGAATAAAGTTAGTCAGAATCTCAAAAAAAATGAATTTAAATTTCCTACCACTATGCTTAACACAGTAGATAGTAAGTGCTTATTTTTCTTTTCCATAACTTTTTTTCTAATAAAAAAAGTTTTACAAATTGCAATTGACTAAATCTCAAGCAAACTTTTGAAACATGTCAATCTACTAGATCTATTGGCCTATATTAGGTCACCCATGTCTATCTACTAGGTCTTTCTGCACCTACCCACTCACTGGGTGTGATTTATGTGACTTTTATTAAACAGGCTGAGATACGCCAATCAGATTTTTTCTCATGAAAATTTGAATTATGAAACCACTATTAATCAGTGAGGGTTGCGGGAGTTAAGGGACCTGTAAATGGGTTGAGTTGAGCCAGCTATTGTGGGTTCTATTCAAGATGAGTTAGCTGAGGAGTTTGCTGAGATGGTAAAAGAGAATCGTGGGAGGCAGGCAAAATCCCAGGGAGAAGCACAGCAGGAGACCATGGACTGCTGAGGGTTGCATACAGTAGCCTTGGTTCAAGACTATTCAATCTGAGTTCCTGTTTGCCTAAGACCTAACTACATTTTCTTTTGGTTCATGGGTCAAGAGCTCATAGTTCTTTCTGTTCTGCGTGCCTATCCCCTCAACCCTGTTCTTTGTGACTAGAAGAGCTAGGATTCAAGCAGCCCTCATTCCGCATTCTGTGGATTTCTCTCTCTACTGCTTTTCTGGAGTCTTCTGATATATCTTTCAGACCTGTGGAAAGATAGTACAGTCTGTGAGTCCATGTTAGTTATGTGATTGACAAAAAGTCCAATGTGTAAGGTGGACCTCAATAGAAAGAATATATATCTTCCTTTAAAAACAATGTCTCGATTACCCCACTCACTTAAGAAACATCACTCTTCCAGATTGCATTGATTTCACAGTGTTATAAAACCCGGTTTATTTACCTTTTGCACAGCTATAGAGTTATTAAATGCTCCTATAGATAATATTATAGGTAGATTATGAAATTAGAAAACTCAGGACCAAAGTTTGGAAAATGAAGAGAGAATCTCAAATATATTTCTGAGAATGGATAATATTGGGCATTAGTTTGTATTTTCCTATTATTGAAGTAGAAATGGTTAATTTGCTTCATACGTCTTTCCATTTCCTTCAAGCTTTGTTTTATCTTGAATGAACTGCTGGATTCGTAAGCAATAAATTGATTTTAAAGCAACAGCTTCTTATGGAGAGTTGGCACCATGATGCTTTGGAGTTCAGCATGAATCTGAGCTCATGTTGACCCCTTTATAGTGGTGTCAGGAGGGCCAATTCACTTAATTAAGAGTAATGAACTTTTGCTTCTCCAGAGGAAAAATGCACAATCCCTTCTTAGTTGGATTTGTAAAGTTACAAGACTAATACATACTTGTTATAAGATGCGCCCCCAATATGGAGGTGTTTGAAAGGTTGTTATTCTTACCTTTTCTCTCGTCAGTCCTCCTATCCTGATATAATTAACATCTGGTGTGAGTCCACACTCATCTTTATGTTCCAAGTACATACCAATATAGCACCTATAGCACATTTTAGCACATTTTGAGAGCTCAAAAGTCTTTGTTGAATGGATAAAATAAAATAAATCATATATACATTATACAAAAGTTTTTTTCTCTTTTAACACATTATTGACTAACAATTTTACTTAGAAATTATTCGTGTTATTAGGTAACTCAGCAATGTGTTAACAAAAATAACATCAGGCTGTACATATTATTTTGTGATATGCTTTGATTGACGTAATTTCTGATCACTTCATTTTTCGGCTCTAAAAGCAATGCTGCAGTAAACTTCCTTGTGCATACGTCCTTAGGGACTGGTGCTTTCATTTTACAAAGAAATACAAAAAGAGGATTGTGGTATCTAAACGTAGGCACTTTAAGATATTGAATAGATATCATCAGTTACTTTCCAAAACCAGTGGTAGTAATTCACCTCAATGTATGGACTCTCCCTTTCTTAAAATGGGAATATTAATATCTATGTTAAGAAAATATAATTACTTGTTTTCCTTCTCTCTTTGTAGATGGAGTGCTTTACATGTACCTGTACCAAAAGGCTTTTCCCACTTTATTCTCCGTGTTTTCTTGTTACTGGATGTGTCTCATTAAAACTCTGATCTTTTTCTGACTTTCTCAGTTGACTATTGCAGAGAATGTGAAATGAGTGGGAAATCAGATTCAACCTACAGTCAAAATAGTTTCTTCTGTAAGTGACTCTTTGGACTAACCTTACAAATCAGAGGAAAAGGTTTTTGTTGGCTAAAAAGCAAACCCCAAGGCTGGGTGAGTATATCTCTCAGCTTGCCTAGCAGAATCCCTATTTTTCCTTATTGTTACAGTATATCCTTTCTATTTATTGCTGCTTTTCATTTTCAAAAGTGCCCCTGTTTATGTGGTTACCTTTTCATTTTTCTTAATTGTTATTTTAAAAATCATTATATTATTTATCATCCCTTGCTATTTAACAATGGTTACCCCTTCTAAGGCTACAAATAGTCTATTTAAGCCAGCAGGAACAGGAACAGGGACTGACTAAAGCCTAAAGATAAAATTTGGGGAAAAAGAAAATACTTAAAGACTTTACCATGGAGGGACTAAATCATCAGATAGGCAGCAGGACTTGAAAAGCCTAAAACATTAAGGAAGAAAAAAATGGAAATAATCCATTAAACATTTCTTCTTTCGCCTGGATGAGTGGAAATGAAAGCTTCCAGTTGAGTATGTCTGAGAGATGATCCTAGTTAATGTTAGGACGAAGATTTACACAGTGTGCACATTATTGCTTTGTTTTGGGAACCAGAAATGTGGAGCGTTTGTTAAGTAGGTATCTGTTTTTACTGAACAGGTATTTTTTCTCTGATGACTTGGTTCCACTATATGATCACATTTCTTTGCATAATTTATATTTGATATATATATATGAGTCCCCATTTTTAACAGACCATATGGAAGGCTCCACGAGTGCCCAGGGAACTGAGGGAAAGCAGTGATTAACCATGGGTTTGGCTATTTGTGCAGCAGATGAGCAGAGCTGTGAAATAAAAGGCATCACAATTGTTTCATTGCCCTTACTCTGTCCTTTGTTTGGTGATGCTTTACAAAGGATAAGAAAGTAAAACAAAATAAAAAGAAGTCCCGGGCAAAGCAAGAAAGAGAAGTGGCAAAGAGGTTTTCAGAATAAAGTTGAAGAAGGTAGGCTATTTAGTGTCATGAACTTGACAACCTGAAGTATAAACTGTTTTGTGGAATTAAAAACAAAAATTTGTGAAAATAAAACAAAAAATAAAATTGCTACTTTCTTAGGAACTTTAGTATGTGTGAGACAAGGTAACTGGCAGAATATGGCTTTGTAATTAAATTTGCTTTAACAAGTATTCGTTTAATAAGTATTTTATGTGCTTATATTTTGGAGGACTATGGGGAGGCATTCAAATGAATCTGGCTGTTTATTTTATAAATTCTACAATCTGTTTGTAGAAACCCATCTAACACCAGAAGTAAATATCTAGATAAAATAATAAGTTGAAATTAAATCCCTATGAATATTTAACCAGTCTATTGGTTTCTTTTGTTGTTGTTGTTGTTGTGGTAGTTTTTGGCCAGGGCCAGGTTTGAACCTACCACCTCCAGTATATGGGGCCGGTGCCCTACTCCTTGAGCCACAGGTGCTACCCCAATATATCAGTTTCAAGTATTTGTAATTCAAATTTTCTTAGCAGTTTGTAACCAAATTATTTTGTGGGCATCCTATAAAGATGTGTACATTCTATGGGCTCTGTGTGACATGTTTTACTTTGTTAGTCCAAGGTTGTAAAACTTGGCTAGCTTTCTCCATAATAGTGTTTCTTAAATTTGGTTAAAAGTCAAAACTAATTAGAAACCTTGGTAGCATAGTAGACTCCAGGTTCTTTACTCATGAATCTGTGTCAGTAGCTGATATTTCAGGGCCATGAAAAGGTGAAAGTTAAGGGTCTGCCTAAAGACATTTAAGAACTGACAGTGTTCATTGTTCACTCGCCTGCCTTCCTACATGAGCAGTTTTTTCATAAGACATGTGTGGATTAGAATTCCCTAGTAAGCATCTTCTCTACTATTCAAATTATCCATTATCTTATACTACTCTGAAACACCATTCAGAAAAAAGAGGGCTTGGAACTGTTAGTAATGTAAGGGCTTTAACTTTCCTCCATGGAGTGGCTAAATTGACTTTTCTATCTTTTCATTGTGAATGTTGGACAAATATGGCAATGGTACTACAATTTACCACTGGGAAAGGTCCAGTTGGATACAGGGACTCTTGATGTTGGCACTGTTCCTCAAAGAAAATCCCACTTTGTAAGTGCTAGAAAGGCAGTCATCATGGTATTTTTGTGGAGTGATATTCTCTGTGATGTAATGATGGAAAGGACATTTTCAACACCGGCATGGAGCCTGCAGGTGGGTGGTGGTGAGTGCCCCATTTCCATATACAGGACCTTTTCTGAGTTAGCACCATCAAGCATGTTCTGCTATCCTCCTTCCACAATACCAGCTTGCCTCTTTCTTATACCTCCCCAACTATAGCCAAGTCACTTGATGCTATCTATTCATTTTTATCTAGTATTGGAGGCTGTATTTTTGCACCTACTATTTCATCTGATTTCTACAATCCAATATATTGATGACTTCCCTGACATGCCATTCTAAACCTGGACCCCTGATTCTACTCTGTCAAGTCATCCTATGCTTTTCTTCCATTTCACTTATCAGAATTTGTAAGACTGCAAGACTTTCAATTTTACACCAGCAGGAACTATTCTGATTCTTCATTCAAATATGCAGTGTACAGAACACTTTATGTACTCAATAAATACTTACAGAATGAATAAGTAGAATGAAACCCAATTCTGTGATGCCTACTTTGTATTAGAGAAGTGAGGCACATTGAACAGTAAGATTTTTTTTTCTAATTCTACTCTCTTTGTTTTTGGAGCCATAATTTCTCCTTCCTTCCTTCCTTCCCCCCCCTCCCTTCCTCCTTCCCCCTTCCCTTCCTTCCTCCCCTCCCTTTGTTTCTCACTATGTTGTGCAGGCTGGCCTGGAACTCCCGGGCTCAAGCAATCTTCCTGCCTTCCTGCTGTATGGCAGCGTCTATAGGTGCATGCCACCAAATGTGGTTTCAGAAGTCATAAGTTAGAAAAGAATATATATATAGCCAAATAAGAACAGAACATAAAATTATCCTAGTTCTGTTTAAAAAGAAGAAGGGCTTTCATTCTTATTTTCTGTGTTAGAGAGACTGAAAGAGCATCTAGACATATTTTCATTGAAATGTTAAAACTATTAAGTATTTTTGAATGAAGGAATTATTGAGTACTATTTGTAGTGTTTTCAGTGATTTAAGACTTTTTTGGTGAAGTATCTGGTACACGATTCTATAAACTACAGTATATTAGCAGGATGGTTCCAATTTGGTAAAAATTATTCCTGTATTTTCTTTTTAGGAAAATAGTGTAATTAAGAAAGAAACATCAATTAGAAGTCTAGAGAAAAATCATTCTAGAATAGTTTCAATGATAAAGTGGATGAGATTGAGAGGTAAGTGTATAATTAGTAATGGGGTATAGATTAGAGAATAAAAGCAGCTAATGCCAAGAGAAGGGAAGCAAGCAAAACCAGGAAGAAGGAAAATCTCCTGGGGACATGTGGAAGCTATTTTTTCAAAACCAAAATTGTGTATTATGTTGTGGGAGCAGGCAGATATTCCTCCATTTTCTGCTACTGGGTGAGTGAGCGTACATTTGCCTTGGTTTTATAGTAAACTCTTAAGTGCGATGGCTATACAAAGGAAAACTAGTTGTTAACTCTTCTGGGGAAATAAGTTATAATGTTAAGTAATACAAGTGCCTATTTAGTCACTATTAAAGGACCCGATTTAAAATAATTGCCTGTGCCTAAGGTTGAAATTTAATTTGGTCACCTCACAGAATTACCTCAACCACCTCTGAATAAAGGTCACTTATGACATTGAGAAAGTATAAATCGCTAATTAATACTTTATGTTGAAATTGAGTTACTTAAGATTTTGAAGAAATGTTTAATGAAATAGTAATGGGTACTAAGATTTCAAATTACCTTGATTTCAAAAGGTAATAAAACCCACGGAAGAAAATTTAAGCTGCCGACTTTAAAAGTCTGCTTTGGAGAAAGAGTAGTGAGTGTTAATTAGATAAAATTTTCCATTACCCTTAGAAGTAAATTCTTTGATTCAGTACAAAGAACGTAAAACCTGGTGCTGGTCTGCTCTCCATTTTCTCTTTAGGCATTGGAGTAAATGAAACAGCAGAGATCAGAATCTTCTGCTTTTTTGTTGTAAGATTTTTAAACTCCTTTGCTGGCACAGTCAAAGAGATTGATTGTTGGTACAGTTTGGTGGAAAGGGCATGATGCTTGGCTCCTGGCCAGGGTGGAAAAGTGGTAGATTCTATAGGTAGAACCCTCAGACTGGACGTCTAGAGTAACTACTTTGTAGATACAAGATCCAGATGGAGCTGGATCTGCAGAAAAGTATGTTGCATAGAGAAGAAGAAAATGCAAAAATGCAACTTTTTTTTTTTTTTTTTTTTTTTTAAGAGACAGAGTCTCACTTCATCATCCTTGGTAGAGTGCTGTGGCAACACAGCACACAGCAACCTCCAGCTCTTGGGCTTAGGTGATTCTCCTGCCTCAGCCTCCCGAGTAGCTGGGACTGCAGGTGCCCACCACGATGCCTGGCTATTTTTTTGTCGCAGTTTGGCCAGAGCCAGGTTTGAACCCACCACCCTCGGTATATGGGGCTGGCGCCCTTGGTAGAGTGCCATGGCGTCACAGGTCACAGCAACCTCCAGCTCTTGGGCTTAGGTGATTCTCTTGCCTCAGTCTCCTGAGTAGCTGGGACTAAAGGTGTCCACCACGATGCCCAGCTATTTTTTTGTTGTAGTTTGGCCAGGGCCGGGTTCAAACCTGCCACTCTAGGTATATGGGGCTGGCGCCCTACTCACTGAGCCACAGGCACCGGTGTCCCCCACCTCCTTTTTTTTGACACAGAGTCTCAAACTGTCCCTCTGGGTAGAGTGCTGTAGCGTCACAGTTCCCAGCAACCTCAAATGCTTGGGCTTAAGGGATTCCTTTGCCTCAGTCTCCTAAGTAGCTGTAACTACGAGTGCCCACCACAATGCTGGGCTATTTTTTTTTTTTTTTTTGTTATTGTCGTTGTTGCAGTTGTCATTGCTGTTTTAGGTGGCCCCGCTTGGGTTCGAACTCACCAGCCTCAGTGTATGTGGCTGGTGCTCCACTCACTGAGCTACAGGTGCTGCCGGAAAATGCAACACTTTTTGATGCCTATTATGTTCCAAACCCTGTGACATGAATTTTCATATATACTGTCTACTTAATATGCACAATGGTTCTCAAGAACAAATAAGGAGACTAGGTCACCTAAGAATCAGACACTTTGGATCATTTCCTGAGTTCAAGTGTGAGAGTCCAGATGTGCACTCAGTGTTCTGTGACTGTGGTCTATGCTATTTTCCAGGACTTTATTCTGACTTCCTTGGAGAAGTGTGGGTATCTGAGATATGGTGGAGACATTTATAAAAAGGTGCTTAAAGGAGGCAATTTGACTATGGCTAACCTATAATTGGAAGCTATTAACATTAGTGAGAATGATTTTCAGGCATTACTTCATTAAATTAACATAATGTAAAATTGTTTATTGATACATAATAGATGTACATATTTGGGAGACACATGTGATAATTTAATACATTCATATAATATGTAAAGATCAAATCAGGGTAATTAGGATATCCACCATATTAAATTTTTTATCTACTCCACAAATCCACATTTATTACAAGTTTACTTTGTAGTGGACACTGTGCTAAATCTCTGGTGAATAAAGCAGTTATATTCCCTATTTCACTGTAATATTACTTAGAGTGGGATGCTAACTGGCAGTAAAAACTTGTGTATCAAGAAAAGGCCTAAGAAAGTGGAGGGCAACTGTTGGACCTAAAGGAATAGTAATTTTAGATAATTGTAATCATTAGATGAGAATTTAAGAATTCCATAGATTATAATCTCTGATTTGTTTATTTTAACTTAAACAGACTGAGATTTAATCACTAAATTATATTAAAAGCAGATTTTAATTTCCTTCATTAGGCAAGTCTATGAATTTCATAAAAAATGATGTCTGGTGTGTTTGTAATAGAAGGGAAGCAATCAGGGCTCTTAGAGAATAGAGAAGTGTATCTTTGGTCAGCAAGTACTCACTGATATTCTACTTCAAAGAAATCATTACATTTAAAGGCAATTAAAGAGGGTTGAAACTCTCAAGTAGTCATATGCAAAATTCTCTGTATTCTTTGCTAATTCATTTAGTTCACTTTCATTATCTTCTTTTTTTGAGACAGAACCTCAAGCTATCGCCCTGGGTAGGGTGCTGTAGCATCACAAGTCATAGCAACCTCCAACTCCTGGGCTCAAGCGAGTCTCCTGCCTCTGCCTCCCAAGTAGCTGGGACCACAGGTGCCCACCACATTGCCTGGCTATTTTTTTTTTTTTTTTTTTGGTTGCAGCCATCATTGTCGATTGGTGGGCCCGGGCTGGATTCAAACCTGCCACCTTAGGTGTATGTGGCTGGCGCTTTAGCCACTGGAGCCACAGGCATATACCCCTTAGGTATATGGGGCTGGTGCCCTACTCACTGAGCCACAGGCACCGGTGACCCCCACCCCATTTTTTTTGACACAGAGTCTCAAACTGTCCCTCTGGGTAGAGTACTGTGGCATCACAGTTTCATTATCTTATGTACCATATTTATCTCCCCAGTGGCAGTGAGGAGTTTCTAGAAGCTAGCCATCTCTGCTCTGTGATGTAATTACCTTTTAAACTGATTATTTAGGCCAGCGATCCATAACTTTGCTCTCTTTTGTTCTGGTGTGGGTGGGGGACTAGAACCTTCATCTTTTGTCCCACTTTTTTCCCTTTCAGTCTCTGAGGGGTTTTTCGAAGCACAGTTTGAAAACCATCAACCTACGTAAACAGCCCAACTGATCTTGCTGTGCCAGGAGCAAGGAGGAAGTAGATAGCTAAGAAATCAAACTAACAAGCTAACTTGTCAATTACCTAGTACTTGTCTGGCATTGTGTTAAAGTCACTTTTAATCTAAGGAGACAAGCCAAGAAGACATCTAAAGGTGTATGGAATAAGATTAATTTGAAAATCTTGACATAGACAAGTTCAGAAGAAGAGAACTCAGGGAAAGGTTCTCTGACATGAACAGGACATGGCTTTCTGCTTTTTCAGTACTGGAGTTCCTCCCTTGTTCACAGATTTGTTTTTTGTGGTTTCGGTTACCTGTCAGATAATATTAAATGGAAAATTCCAGAAATAAACAACCCATAGTTTTAAGTTGTGTGCTGTTCTGAGGAGTGTGATGGACTCTCCTGCTGTGCCTTTGTCTAGCATATCCTCACTGTAGACACAACCCGCCTGTTAGTAGCTTTGTAGCTGTTCAGCTGTCAGATCACTGTCACAGCTTTGCAGTTCTTGTGTTCGTTTTACTTAACAATGGCTCCAAAGTACAAGAGTAGTGATGCTGGCATTTTGTCACAATTGCTTTATTATTGGTTTTCACTGTTAATCTTTTATTAAATTATATCATAAGATATAAATTAAATTATATCATAAGCATCACTGGTAAAGAACCCCGTTTTCCTAAATGTCATTGTCTAGAAGGAGAAATAAATATTTAATAGGTCACATTTAATGCCTTCCTCTGTAATTTATGGTTCATAATTTTTACCCAAATATGTTCTCCATAAGTCTTTAAGCCTTCTTTAAGAATTTAAATAAAGGGAGAAAATAGGAAGAGAAATTCCATAAGCGTAAATAGTTTAATGATTCTGATGACTGCTACTGATACTTTGAACTCATGGTAATATTCTGCAGTGCCAATGAGATTGCTTTGGTATCGAAATAGTTGATGATTACTGCTCAATAGGTTTAAAAAAAACATTTTAGGGAATTCGTTAGAGAAATGTCATAAATAATTTTCTGCTATAATTATGTGTATATATTTCTGAATTCTTAAAACTAACAGTCTAAATCAATGGCACTAGGAGCTGGACTTTGAAAACATTGTAAAGTTACTTTGGATAACTTTACTCTGAGTTATTCCTCGGAAATAGTAAATTATGGCCATTTCCATAGACGCATCACTATTTATCTGCATTCAAGACCCTAAGATTGGGTGTCCAATGTGCGGGAAATATGATTCTGCCATCTACTGCTTTTAAAGAATAACAACAACAAAAGATTACTTTGTGATCCATTTTTATAAAAAAAGAATAGGTTTTTATTTTCTTTGAACATGAACACAGAACCCTCTCCACTTACCATGGCCTTTTGAGGTTGCATGTTTTATTTTTTTTTCTCTTTTCCTTTCTAACTTGTTCTTGATGTTCTTGTCCATGACAAAAATAATCAGTTACATTGCATGTTGGTGGAAGCCTTTCTGTGATCAGCACCGAGTGTTGGACCCTGCTAAGAATCATTCTTCTCCACGAGGAGTTCTGTTTCCTCAAGCAACTCTTGTGTAGCCCCCCAAATACTGTTTCAGCAGGCCATCAAGGACTATGCTCAACAGATCTGGTTCTTCCTTTACCATTGCAATTTTAAAATGTGCTTCTTCTTTGAATGCTCCTTAACAATTTCTTTTGGTATATTTTTGGGACGGTAATTCAGTTAGCCTAGTTAAGAGTAAGACACAAATTATTGACAGTCTCTTAATCTTAACAGAAGTATTTATATTTTAAGAATTTTCATAAAAATAAATCTCTAATTTGTAGATTTTTAGTCAATTCCAAAAGGGGGTTTATAGCAAAGGGAGCCACCATTGGTATTTCTTTTATGTAGAACTTCATATAGTTGGTCCACCCTGATGGTATCAATCAAAACTCCAAGTCAATTAATTCCATCACTGTTTCACTTTTCCCTTTATCTTACTGGCATTTGATTCTGATCTCTTTTCTGGTCTCTTTCTTATTCCTTATGTCTCTGATAGAACAATCTTTAAAAAAAAGATATGGAATCCTGTAATTTTTATCTGAGAGCCCCTCTTGTGCATATAGCACTGGTGAGAGTGGGATTCAGTTCTCTTTTTTATCCTTATTTTCCACAGTATCCTCTTTTTCTCTGTAACTGGATTTAATTGCTCCATTCTCTTTAGTCCCCCCCTTTTACTCTCATCTAAAAAGTAGAATTTATTTTTTTAGGACAGTTTAGGTTCACAGCAAACTAAGCGGAAGTGCAGAGATTTCCCATATACGTCCATCCCCACACATACAGAGGAGGTGCAGTTTGTTACAATTGAGGAGCCCACATTAGCACTTGTTATCACCTGAAGTTTACATGGAGGTTCCCTCTTGATGTTGTACAGTCTGGACAAATTATAACGGCATATATCTATTATTATAATATCATACAGAGTGATTTCACTGCCCTCAATCCCTCTGTGCTCTGCCTATTCATCCTTCCCTTCTCCCTAACCACTGATATTTTTTTCTCCAGTTTTTCAAAATGTTTGGACATAATAATTGTACATATGTATGGGGTACAATGTTTTGTATATGTACACACTGTGTAATGGTCAAATCAGGGTAATTAGCATAGTTTTGCCTTTTCCAGAATGTTGGGTAGTTGGAATCATGCAGGAAGTAGCCTTTTCAGATTTGATTCTTTCCCTTAGTAAGATGCATTGAAATTTCCTCTATGTCCCTCATGGCTTGACAGCTTATTTCTTTTTGGCACTGAATAATATTCCGTTGTCAGAATTTCTGTGTGGGCATATGTTTTCGACTTCTTTGGGTAAATATCAAGGAATGTGATTGCTGGCTCATATGGTTAGGGTATGTCTAATTTTGTAAGAAAGTGCCAAACTGTTTTCCAACACGGCTGTACCATTTTGCATTTCCATCAGCAATGAATAAAAGTTTGGTCCCTTTTTTGAAATAACACAGTTATACTTTTAATTATGTTTTGAAATTCTCTTAATTTCATTTTACCTATAGACACTAAATTATATGAGGACAAGAACCTTGTCTTATTAATTTTTATTTTCCATAAGCAAATATAATATTTTAGGCAACTAAAAATGATTTCTTGAATTTAATTTATGTTGATACATGAAATTATTAGTATGAAATGATACAGTTGGGGCTCTAAGGATAAATGCAGTCTTGTTTATAGAACCTCTTCTGAGTTGTATATAAAATGATAGGACAAGAAAGAAAAAAGTACTGGAAGTATTTATAACAGTTAAGGTTGAGCTGGGAGTATTTAAAAATGCCAGCTACAGTAGCATGATGTAGAAAGCATACTCTGGGAAGAGAAGAAATAAGGCTCTATTTAAGCCCAAGAGAAAGTAGGAGAAGTGGACAAATCTAAGAGAGAGGGCAGGGTGAGAGGTTAAAAGAGTAAAATCTAAAGCAGGCAGGTTCTGATTTATGATTTAACACCTGTGTTTATTTTATTGCTAAAATATTTTGAGAAAAAAATTATACTAAATGAATTTAAGAATGAATTCTTTCTTCATCCTAATTTTCGACAGAATTTATAGTATGGTCTTAATTGGTCTACTTCTATGTTAATAAAAAAGACATTAATTATTATTGGTGTTAGAATGAGTCTCTACTATGTTCTTTGCCCTCAAACCTGAGCATGAGCCTTTGATGTCTAATACACATGATTTCTGTCGAATGTTATTTAGGAACTTAGGGCTATTTGGGGAGCTGTTCTTAGGTTGCTTTGCCAATGAGTTTTACCCTTTTCTGAGAGAGAAATACTTTGTCGTTCTCTCATTAGTAATCACATTCATTAATACCATCTTAAGTGCTGCTATTTACAAACTCCATTTTCTAGAATTAAAGAGCTTCCAAAGAGTCAAAGTCTTTAATAAACAACTACTAACTTACTCCAAATCTTTGTTTGGGGAGGATTTAGCACTACTGATTTGTATAAATATTAGACTAATTCTCTTGTTCCTGGGAAGCTCAAGACTGATAAGCAGAGGGAAATCTAACTCAAAGTATAATTAGGAGAGCTAACACCAATGAACTTTGGAACTAATATAGATGCTATAGACTGATGTATGATATTTTTTTCTTTTCCAAGTATGAAAACAAAAGGCTAATTGGATCTCTTTATCAATGGAACTACAGATGAGAAAACTCCTGTCTTTTGGTCGGCAGTGCTGACCAAAAACACTTTAGAGAAGTGTTTTTCTGCCCAGGTTTTTACTATTTCTCCTTAGCTTGCCCTGAGCTTATGAAGGTTCAAAGTGGTAAAGAAAAGTTGAAAATTATACAAGGGCTATAACATGCTTCATTCTCCATGAGATTTTCTGCTCTGCTCTAGGGGTTTTCACTCCCCAGAAAATTATATTCTCTAAAATTAATAAATTTGCTGTTTTTGCTATTTCAGTGGAATCTATATCTCATCTTATCCTGTAAAGTCATTATATCTGTACTTGTCTTTTGCTCCCTATGTAGAATTTATGAACCCTTGAATAGAGGCATTGTATTTTAGCCTTAGCATTGTATTGCTTGAGCCTAGACAAAATCATTGTTTTTCATTTTTAAATTTTATTAAGTCAAATACTCATAGATCATGAATACATTCATGCATGCATATGTGGGGTACAACGTGCTGATTTTTTTTTAATACAATCTGATGTGTTATTGGAGACCATTCTCCTCAGTAAAATATCAGAAGAATAGAAAAACAAACACCATACCTGCTCAATACTAAATTGAAACTAGTGAACCAACACCCACGTGCTCCGGGGGGAGCAAAACTCAACAACATTCAGATGAAGGGAGGGGAAGAGAGGGAAGGGCAAATTCTACCAGGTGTGTACTTTAAACGGGTTCATTTTGCAGTTTTGGGGGCACACCTCTAACTTGGGCTTAAAATTTACAAAAACTAACTATGTAACCAAAATATATACTCCCATAATATACTGAACTAAACTTAGAAAAAGAATATTATAATTAGGCAAAGGTCTCAGGTAGAACAAATACCATTTCAAACTTGGGATAATTTTTTTTGGCAGGGAGGGAGAAATAATAGACTACCATATATAATTTTTGGATTTTAATATATTGTATTTTAAAAACATTTTCATATAATTTATTCTATGAAAGATTTAGTTTTATGTTGTTTTAGTATGTAGTCAAATTTTTTTTTTAATTATTGACACAGCAAGGCATGTAATTAATAATTTACTGTTCTTAATAATTTTTTTGTGATTTAAGTATACCATTTCCTGATGTAGAAAAGTTAAGAAATACACACAGGTATAAAAAAGTAAATGAAATCACTCCCACTCATAGGAAACAGCTGTTAATTTTTGTGTGATAATATTTTATACAAACATGCACATAATTTTAATCAAAGGGATTATACTAGGCATGTTGATCTGCAAACTCTTTTTTCACTGAAAATTATATATAGAATTTGTTCTTAAATTTTCTGTTCTCTTGGCATTCTATTTTCTTCCTGTGTATCTTATAGAAAGGACTGTAACTTGAATTTGTTTCTGTCCCTTATTTATATGGGAAACCCTCCCTGGAAATGTTTGCTAGGCAGTGTGGTACAATAGCACTTTTTCATATTAATGTTTATAAATATACATTATCTTTTAAATTAATTTTTTTTGTTTTTTTATTATTTTTATTGTTTTTATTTATTTTTTTATTAATTGATAGCTGTATACATTAATGCAAACATGGGGTACATTGTGCTGTTTTCATATACAATTTGAAATACTTTCATCAAGCTGGTTAACATAAATTTCATGTCATTTGCTTAGTCATTGTATCAA
>CAUYQV010051808.1:0-42603 GCA_963574575.1 Galagoides demidoff | reverse complement strand
CTCACTTGAGCCCAGGAGTTGGAGATTGCTATGAGCTGTGATGCCATGGCACTCTACCCAGGGGGATAGCTTGAGGCTCTATCTCAAAAAAAAAAAAAAAGAAAGAAATGTAGACTATAGCACAGACTTGATGTTGTTCTAAAATAGATTTATATAAATATTTGCCAAAAATAGTTCGAATTAGGTAGTTTAGAACCAAGGACAACCCAGTCTTTCTTAGGTATAGAGACATGTCTTTATAAATAATTAACTGTCACCGCCAGTGATTTTCTTAGTCTCTCTTTTCCTATGGCACGTATGGTTTTAATCATTCATCCCCACCTTGGGTATGGAATGTGGGACGTCAGCCAAGTGTACCAGCACACAGGGGCAAAAGGTGTGACACAAGGGGTTGCTGACAGAGCACTGGTCTCATGCAGGGCAGAAGCGTGACTTAATCCTGCCGCAGCCTGGGTGTGAAGTGGGGAGGTCCCGGGCCAGGGGAGCATTGTCAGAGGTTTGATCTCAGTGATGTGTGTATATGTTCCTTTGTCTTCTCAGATGTTCGCCCAGGATACTGTTACACAGCTCTGACCAACGGGCGCTGTTCTAACCAGCTGCCACAGTCCATAACCAAAATGCAGTGCTGTTGTGACACTGGCCGGTGCTGGTCTCCAGGGGCCACTGTTGCCCCAGAGATGTGTCCCATCAGAGCAACTGGTAAGAGCCCTTTTGGTTATCTGCAGGGTATCCTATCCCAACCTTCACAAACCCAATGGCAGATTGTGTGATGTAAATCTAATGGAAACCCAGGTAAACATGAACAGACTCCAGAAAATATAAGTGATGACATCCAGGGAAATTTCTCCAGGGGATAAATAGGGAAAATGCAGAGATCTATACAAAGAGTACTGTTTTCAGGGACTGCCTCTTACTTAGCTTGCTTATTACCACCGACTGGGCACCTTTTCTGGAGATACTTGCTCTCTCTCTTACTCTCATTTGAGTACTCGGTGGCTCTCATGTATTACTCAGAAGCTCAGTAGGATAAAACTCAGCTCTCTCAGAACTTTTCAGGTAAGAGATTCATTTCCTTTTTCTGTAACATTGACCTCTTTCCTCTTCCTTGTTGCAAAGTCCTATTATTTTTTTTTCCTTCAGAATTTCTCTCTTTTTTGTCCCACTTCTTTGACTTCCATTAAAAGCTTATTTTCTCTAGTTTGGATTGTTGGCAGTAGCCCCCTCCATCGACTCCATGAACTCCACAGGTGCCACATACCTTTCCCAAAGTATAACTCAGTATAGTTCAGTTACAAAAATTACATCTGGAGAAAATATGGACAAAGATGCCCAGAAAAATTTCCATAGCATGAACTTGGGCAATATCCAGTAGTCCTAATCAGTTCATTTCTTGCAAAGAAAATTTTGTTACTTTGCATAGCATTTGAAGTCCCCAAATCTGATCCCAGTTCATCTTTTAAATCTTGTTCCTTATGACAGCTTTATTTTCTGGTTGAGCTTTCCTTGAAGCCACTCAGAGCATTTCTAAACTTAGTCTGTTCTTTGAGTCCTAAAACTTCCTTCGGTTCAGGTCCTTACTCTCCACTCCCTCCTCCTGACACCTTGCCTGTTACATCCCATCTTGTCTTTTAAGGACTTGCTCAAACACGATCTGTTACACTAATATCAGAGAACTGGAAGCTCTCCTGTCTTCCTTGTGCTCCCATGGTGGTCCTGCTTTGTGTTAGTTAAGGTGTGAATCCACACCACTCTGCTTCACTCCTATGTGTGTTCGTGTGTTGCTTTTTTACACATCTCATTAGGAGATCTCATTCATCACGTAGAAGTCATTCGAGTATGGTGAACAACTTATTTTAAGTGACACTTTTCCCACCAACTGAGCATATTTCAAAACATCAGGTTGTACGCAATAAATATATAGATTTTTATTTGATAATTAAAATAATAAACAAATAAAGCCCATCTTCTTTAGTTCAATAAGGGACTATTTGTAAGTCACTGTTTAGAAGAACATGACTTTTGCTCCAGGATATGTGGCTTGGGTACCAGGAGAATCACTTTTTAAATGCATGTGTTAACTTAGGAACCAGCTGTCTTGATGAGGATTCTTTCCCATGGTTGGGCCTTGACCATGGGGCGGGAGCAAGTCATGGACTGTACGTGACTTTTGATTTCAAAGACTGTGCAGTTGTAGAGAGAGGACCAGAGCAGGTTAGGTGGCTCCAGCTGGACCTACTTTGGGAACCGTGGGGGAGAAGACCAGGTTCCTCTGTGTGGCTTTGCAGGGAGCTGCTCTCCCACATGCACCACTGAAAGATGCACAGCCCTGAGATAGCCTAGGATAAAGCAGATTGACAGGAGAATCTAACTTGCAGGAAGGTTTACATTTGCCCAAGTGTTCCAGTACCAATGCTGCAAAGATCCAGGCTCTTAAATTACAGAGAGTGATGATACAGGAAGGGTTTTTAATTGGTCTGCTTTTCATGCTTAAAACAAAAAAAAATCAGCATCATCTCTGGCTTAAAGGAAAGATGGACACCTGCTGACTAAAATGAAAGCCCAGGCTGCTGATCCTGAATGTAAAGGGGTTCATGGGAAAGTTATTAATCTGTAGGAAGTAGGAAGAAGTATATGACCCAGTCTTATAAATTTGCCTAGAGAAGTTAAGATGAATTTGCTGACATGATTAAGGTAAAATATCCATTTCATTAGCAAAAATGCTGATAAGCTAGCCAACTTCTTTTATATATACCCTAAGTTTTAAAAATAGAGGCTGATTGGATGCTTACAAGTGCTTGGAAGCAAAGTGTCTTCCTTAATATAATTGTTATTCAATTAAATCCAACACATAGTTAATGAATTTCTCTTATGTACAATTTGCAGGGTTAAGCTGAGAGTGGGAGCAAGTCATGGATGGTACATGATCTTTGTCTTGTGAGACTGTGCAGTTCTAGTGGTAGAAATGTGGTAGAAGTGGGAATGATGGATACGGTACACCCAGATGATAACTCCACAGGGAGAATTACTGTTGCTGACAACAGGGATTGTTGCATCCTGAGTCAGGGCAGCACAAACAATATATAATTCCTTTCCAAAGACAGTCAAGCACTACAGAATCCCTGTGAGTGGAAATACCAGCTAGATAATAATAAAAAATGCTGTAATAGAATCCTCTGAAAACATAACAACATGAATTTGACCTGAGTTGGAATTGTCAAGTAGGATTGAAGAAGTTTTAGAAATGGATATTAGCCACGCGTAAATTGGCAGGATGTCCTGTGAGGTTGAAATACAAATACATTTCAGTAAAACATATTACTGTCTTAAGTTAAATCTTAGTACATAGGAAAAAGAAAACTATTAGCTTATTGTAAAATAATGGCTGAAACTAGTATAGAAACTATGGGAAGATCACTGTGTAAATGTGACAGTAGAATGACTGACATTGTGGCAAGAGAGAAAAAAAAGTCAACGTAACATAATTTACTTTTAGAAGGGATCTGTAACAGAATATGGCTATTTGTAGGAAACGTGAAAGTGAGTGAAATAAATACATCTCTGAAAACCTGGACACTGTTTAAAAGCATCATTTTGGAAGCTCAGGAAAAAAATGTGTCACAGGGCGGCACCTGTGGATCAAAGGAGTAGGGCACCGGCCCCATATGCTGGAGGTGGCAGGTTCAAACTCAGCCCTGGCCAAAAGCTGCAAAAAAAAAATGTGTCACAAACCTAAAGATGATTTATTCTAGTAAAAATCTGGCATTATGAGAAATAGTAATTTCCTAAAAATGTGCAGTCCTAGGGAAGCATGATTAAGTCACAGTGTACTCACTGAAGGATCACGATGCAGTGTTAACCCACTGCCCTCTGGCATTTCCTCCTCCTCCCCCCCCCCGCCCCCCCCCCCCGTGGGGACACTTCTCCATTTATTTTGTTGTCTTTTACTAGTCAGTATTCCTCGGGGGTCCTATCTCTGGACTCCTCTTCGACTTCCCAACACCTTTCTTAGATGAGCTCATTCATCCCCACCTCTCTACTGATGACTCCAAAACTTATCCACAGCCCTGATTCCTCCTCTAGCCTGCAGACTCTTCCTTACAGTTGCTGTGTGATATCTCCACTTGGATGTGTGAACTCTCAAAACACAAGTGTTCAAAATGGAACTTGGCTTCTACCCACCAAACCTGCCTCCACCATAACTTTTCCCATCTCAGGCAAGGGAACCAACATTCACCCAATTGCTCAACGAGAAAACTAGAATTCATTCTTGATTTCTTCTTCCCACTTACTCCTTCACCAAGCACTACCCATTCACTTCTAGAATATGCTTCAGATTTATCCCTTTCTGTCCAGCACCACCTCTGCCTCCTTATTCAGCTATCACCATCTTGCCCTTGGTTTTCTGCAACCACCTTGCTCCCTCTGGTACATTCTCCATGTGTCAAGAAGAGGGATCTTCTGAAAATGGTCATCTGATCACATCCTGCCCCTGCTGAAGACCTCCAGTGGTTTTGTGTTACACATAAGATAAAGTCCAGGGTGGCGCCTGTGGCTCAAAAGAGTAGGATGCCGGCCTCACATACCCCACATACCAGAGGTGGTGGGTTCAAACCTGGCCCCAGCCAAAAACTGCAAAAAAAAAAAAAAAAAAAAAGATACAGTCCAAGTTTTAATGGGCTCTGGTGAGCTCTGTGGATCCACACGTGGGACTGGATAGAGAAAGAGGGGCATCTTATGTTTTCTGTGAAATGAATTTTGATGCAAGTAAAGACTTCCTAAGGTTTGGGGAAGGGCAGGGGATGTGGTACACCCTCTTGGGGAGTTTGTTTTTATCATACCAGGATTATTGCTGCTGTGGGTATTAAAAATGAGAATGAAGTCAGTTGGCTCTTTTCCTTTTCTCCAACTGACCTATGTAGTTTGAAGATCAGTTTTATTCAGAAATGTCTTTAAAATGTAAGGATGACTTCTGTGGGTCTGTGAGATAAGCTATAGCTCAGCTGTTGTGCTCTTGTATTGTGTTTTTCCAGAGGATTTCAACAAGCTATGCTCTGTTCCTATTGTACATCCTGGGAGACCAGAGTATCCTCCCCCGCCCCTGGGCCCCATTCCTCCAGTTCATCCTGTTCCTCCTGGCTTTCCTCCTGGACCTCAAATTCCGATCCCCCGACCACCAGTGGAATATCCATATCCATCTCGGGAACCACCAAGTAAGAATTTTGAAGTCATCTAGTTATTTTTCTTGCTACAATCGGGTTAATGTTTTTCTGTTTATTTATGCTGCTTCAGTCATTAAATAAGTTTGCCAGTTGTTGGATTCAGTCTTCTAGATTAAATAGTGTTATATTTATGTTTCTCCATTTTCCTGTTGCATGGAGAAAAAGGAGAGGTTTTCTTTCATATTCTCCAGAGATTAATGTCCTTTTGTTATCAGTGTTTTCAGCCAACTGTGGGAGAGATTTAAATCTGATTCACAGGACGAATTTAGAGGAGGTATAAAATTATACTGTGAGTTATCTAGCTTGCAAAGCAATTTTGTAAGTAGTTCAATACGGGGATCTCTCTGCCTTTGTTATTTCCTCACAAAGGAAAGACGGGGGATGGAGCAGGGAGAAGAAGGCAGAATAGCAGGCCTTGGCAGGGCAGCACACCTCCCCTGTGACCAGAGTGTGGTCTCTGTTGGTGGGGGCAGTCATAGGTTCTGTTGTCACAGATGACCTTTGCCCAAAGGGTCTCCTCATCTGTGATGGAGTATTATTGCCAGACAAAGCACTGATGAAAGGTACCATAGTTAAAATAATTCTAATGGGGTTTAATGTTACTCTTCCAGGAGTGCTGCCTGTCAACGTCACCGATTACTGCCAGTTGGTCCGCTATCTCTGTCAGAATGGACGCTGCATTCCAACTCCTGGAAGCTACCGGTGTGAGTGCAACAAAGGATTCCAACTGGACATCCGTGGAGAGTGTATCGGTACGTGATCGATCTCTGCTGGGCACCAAGAGGCTATTGCAATTCTGCTCCATGAATGTGTTGGTTTTCTTTTGCTGCTGTAACCATTTACCTCACTCCTAGTGGCTTGAAACAATAAAATTTATTATCTTTCAATTCTGTAGATTAGGGGTCAACACAGGTCTTACTGGGCTAACATTCAGGTGTTGACAAGGCTGTGTTCCTTCTGCAGTCTCTCAAGCCTCATCCATTTCCTCACCTTCTTCAACTACCAGTGGCTGCCTGTGTTCTCAGCTCATGGCCCCTCCCTCCATCTTCAAAGCCATCAGCGTAGGGTCTTCAGATCTCTCTCTAACTCTCTGGTTCTCTCTTCCGATTCCCTTTTCCACGTTTAAGTATTTTTATGATTACATTGGGCCACCTATGTAATCCAGGAGACTCAGTCCTGAGATCAGCTGATTAGCAACTTTAATTCCATCTGCAACTTTTAATTCCCTTTGCCATGTAACATATTCACAGTTCCTGGGGATTAGGACATAAACATATTTGGTGGCCATTGTTCAGCCTGTACAATGACTTTTAAATTTCATTCTGAAATATATTTAAGTCATTGCTGGTAACTCCAAATTAAGTCATCCTTCGAAAAGACCAGCCATTTGATGAAAGCATTAAAAATATCCTCCAATTATGACAATTACCACATTTTATTAATTTAAATGGGTAACTTGTCAGCTGTCTCTAGTTAGTCATTAAAAATTAAAGAGAGAAACTTTAAATTGTTGATGAGGCATTTAAGCTGGTGAAGGGAGGAGATATAACACAAGGATAATCAATTTGTTGCATGGTACAGGAATAACCAGTTGCCATCTGCTATTTTTTTTTTGAATAAATTCACCTCTCAGTTCTGTGACATATTCCAATTCTGTAATTATGAATCAGTCAGAAATGAGTGGTTCTTGTTTTCCCAAGCTCTTTAGTTTCCTGGCGGTCTGAACACTTCTTCCAGAGCTGGGCAGCAGAGGACCGTCCAGCTCAGGGTTGGGGAATGTGAGGGCAGAGCTGGGTATGCTGCTGAGAAGCATGTGGACAAGTGGGTTGGTTATCTTGGCTAAGCTTCAGTTCATCATCTTTACAAATAGGAGGGTACAAACCAATTTCTCCCTAAGTGTCTGATAATTCTTAAGTGACAGGCACCTACCACTATGCCTGGCTAACTCTTGGGAGCCTATGTGTTGAGGCCATCTGGGGATGGGGCAGATTTGATGGTGGGTGGGGACAGTGCCCTTTAAATGACAGTTGCTCCATGTTTTGTTCTAATGTTCTTACCAGACCTCAGCAGGGGATGCTTAGATATGATTAGGTCTTCTTTTTATTGGAAAAAATAGAGCTTCAAGAGATATTCAGAATCTTATCCAGAAGCCACTTCTGAAATGTTAGTCTGTTTCATTCACTTAGGCCAGACTCAAAGAAAAGAAACGTTTATTAGCTTGGAGTGTCAAGGTGCTATGTGTTTGGAATTTTTCTCTGAACAATGACACGTGAAAATAATACACTTGAACAGCTCAATAAGTCTTCAAATGGCTTCTGACATGGTATATTGTAATAGAAAGATAAAAGATCCTTTTGTTACACTATTTCTTTCTCTTTTTTTATTTCTTACAGCATAACTGTGTACGTTATTTATTTCTTAAAAGGAAGAGTTTTTGTATGGATAAAAGAAACTGATAAAGTCTTTGAATTATAAGCTATTCCTGATTTCTCACTAAAATGTACTGTGCTTCACAGATGTTGATGAATGTGAGAAAAACCCTTGCGCTGGTGGCGAATGTCTTAATAACCAGGGTTCCTACATCTGTCAGTGCCGAGCTGGGTATCAGAGCACACTCACCAGGACAGAGTGCCGAGGTATGGTCCTGCTGGGGGGCACGCATACCTAGGGGAGGGGGTTGGCTTCAAGTTCAGTGGTGTGTAGCCCTCGTCAGAAGAGGCAAATACAGTCCCCTTTGCTTCTTGTACTTAATCTCTAAAATTGTCACTCTGAAGGACAGTGTTTAATTTCTTCATAGAAAGGTCTAAAGCAGGGGTCCTCAAACTTTTTAAACAGGTGGCCAGTTCACTGTCCCTCAGACTGTTGGAGGGCTGGACTGCGGGCCCCTGGACAAGTCGGCTGCTAAGCAAGACAGGCAGCGGTCGCAAAAACGCCTGGTAGGCCGGATAAATGTCCTCGGTGGGCTACATGAGGCCTGCAGGCCATAGTTTGAGGACACCTGGTCTAAAGGATAAGGGAATCACCTCTAAGTCTTTTCTGGTTGTCAATGTGCAGCATCGAGGAAAAACTGGTTGGAAACACAGACTCAGGTCTCACTGCGGCCTCCTGAGTCAGTATCCACTTTCCAACAAGATCCCCTGGTGATACACATGCATGTTAAAAGTTGAGAGGCACAGCTGTATATATCCCCTCACTGAAGTTTCCCATCAAGTTTGTTTTTTAATTAATTTATAAACCATCCAATAGGTTTTTTTTTTTTTTTGTAATTGAGACAGTCTCACTCTGTTGTCCTAGTCTAGAGTGAGGTTGAGTCAGCCAAGCTCACAGCAACCTCAAACTCCTCTGCTCAAGTGATTCTCTTGCCTCAGCCTCCTGAGTAGCTGGGTCTACAAGCACCCACCACACGCCTGGCTAACTTTTCTATTTTTAGTAGAGACAGGGTCTCACTAGTACTCGGACTGGTCTTGAACTCCTGAGCTCAAGCAATCTTCTCACCTCAGCCTCCTAGAGTGCTAGGATTATAGGTGTGAGCCACCACACCAGCCCCCAAATTTCTTTTCTTTTCTTTTCCTTTTGAGACAGAGTCTCACTTTATTGCCCTTGGTAGAGTGCCATGGTATCATACCTCACAGCAACCTCAAACTCTTGGACTTAAGCAATCCTCTTGCCTCAGTTTTTCATTTTTGGTAGAGATGGGGGTGTCTCACTCTTGCTTGGGCTGGTCTCGAACTCATGTGAGCTCAAGTCATTCACCCACCTCAGCCTCCCAAAGTGCTAGGATTACAGGCACCCACTTGTGCCTGACTCCATTATTTTTTTTTAAATGACTTTTGTGTGCTAAGTTTCTGAAACAGAAATGAATAAGATATACTGCTCGACCTTAGGGAACCCAAATACCTATCTCTATAAACTTGCCACAAAGTAAACTGTATCGTTAATGCAGTAAGGCCAGATAAAAATAAGTAAATGCTCTTTTAAATTTAATACAAGGAAAGGTAGGGAAGTTTATTGCCACTTAAAAATTGGCAGCCGTTAATAAGAGTATGTGAATTGAAATACATAGAAGTTTTAATTTTTATTGGTGATCTGGTTTTAAATTTGGTTCTTAGAGATTTCTTGTCATCAGTACCATAAATAGCAATTTTGAGCAGAAAAAACTGGAACATAGCCTTTCAATCTGCTAATATTTTTATGGCCTACTTAGGAAATTATAAACATGGATAGGCTGAATATTTAACTGAGTTAATAACCTTCTTAATATTATAACTATTTAAAATAATTAGCATGTGCACATACATAGTGTAATAGGCATTTTTCAATAGTAGAAAACAAAATGAATGAAGTATCTGAACATTAATTCAGATACTTCACTATTAAATAAGCAAAGAGAAGTGATTAATGAGAGTGCTTAGCTGGGCAAGGGCCAGCCAGTGTAAATGCTGGGGGTTGTCTTTCAGTCTGAGACTTTAAATTAGAGACTGAGGATCATCTCCCTCCCTGTCTTCTTAAAGAAGAGTTTGAAACCAGACTGAGCAAGACCGAGACCCCATTTCTACTAAAAATAGAAAAACTAGCTGGGTATTGCAGCAGGTGCCTGTAGTCCAGTGACATGGGAGGCTGACACAACAGGATTGTTGAAGCCTGAGAGTACGAGGCTGCTGTGAGCTATAATGCCACAGCACTCTACCCAGCGTGACAGGAGATACTACCACACACACACACACAAAAAGAGCTAGGGTAAGCTTATCTTGAACATAGGAATTTCAGAACATGCTCACGTTATTTTATAGATGAAAATTGCCACAGAATGGTCCAAAGGGCTGTGTACTTAGCTGAGAGGGCTTAATACGTTGGGATAGAGAGACAGACAGAACCACAGGAGAGGAGAACTTTCCCTTTGGTTTATAAGGCAGTGGGGAGCCCCATGGCCTTCTCAAATTGGTGAGGAGAGAAAAAGATGAACTCTTTATTCTGTTTATTTTAACTTTGGGCCTCAAAAATTGTAGGTTCCTAAAAAAAGGGAAAAAAAAGTCCTCTCAAGAATATGCAGCTTTTACCATTTTTTTGGAGTGTGGAGCAAGCCGGATTTTTACCAAGGATTAAGAAATAAATGAGAGAGAAAAAAGATTGTAGGTTGCTGGCACAAAGATCAGACAGAAGAGAAGCCCAGACTGCCTCAGCGGGTCCAATGACTCGTGTGGAAACCACTGCAGGATCTGCCCAGGGAGAAAGTGCGTCTGAGGGTCAGCCACCAGACGCGGCGCAGACACAGCGCAGCCAGAGGAACCTGTCGGCCACCGGCAAACGTTCTTGTCGTCCAGAGGATGTTTAGGGTGCTTCTGTTCAGGCAGATGGGACCTCAGTTCTGCACAGATAGATCTGCCCCCCTCCAGCTTGACACGGCTTCCTGATCCCTGTCTTCTGGGAATGAGCCCCGGAGATGACTGCAAGCAACATAGACAGGCAGTTTGTGTTTGTCTTCTCTGAAATTTATCCAGAATTGTAGTTTCTAGAAACTGAGGGAAACACAATCCAGGGACCAGGCTATCTTTGCTGGGTTGATTATCAATCTTTAAGTGAGACACAGGCTGAGTTATTGCCATTTTCCCCACATACCAAGCTCTATTGTGTACTTTGGTGTAATATTAACCACAACAGACAAAAGGGGGAAATGTCCCCATAGTACCAGTATTTTATTTGGTAGCTAGAATACTCCTAAAGTTGTTTTTTAAAAGGCTAAGAATATATAAGCAATAAAACTATTCTTGGACCAGATTGTCTTAAGGATGGTATATGTTTCAGAGTGATATGATTGATGGTTTTTCAAGCACAGAATTGAAAGATTTTTTTTTAATAGCATTTCTATTTTATTGTTCTGATAGAGTTAGAAAAACTGCCTTTTCAAAGCATGTGTTTAAAGATACCAGCCAAAGTTTAGTGTAAATAACAATATATACTAGTGCAATAAATTAGCTAGGAGTGGTCAAGAAGAATCTATTCTTGTTTACAGACTTGAGATTTAAGGAGTCTTATTACAAATTAGATTTAGAACATTTGTGATTATGCAGGTATATTTTTTTCAGTCAGATGTCTTTCTAACTCTAAATATCACATTATTTGATTTCCTATTTATATTGAAGCATATTATTAAGTAGTTAAAACCCAAAGCAAGGATGATGAGTTTGGGAATGGAGGGAGGGAGAAATAAAATAATTTTAAATCCCCTAAATAAAGATATTTCTTGCCTTTTAACTTTGATTTTTAGACATCGACGAGTGTTTACAGAATGGCCGGATCTGCAATAACGGACGGTGCATCAACACGGATGGCAGTTTCCACTGCGTGTGCAATGCGGGCTTTCACGTTACCCGAGACGGGAAGAACTGTGAAGGTAATAACAGTATCATAAGGCCCTCCCTTGTATTTGATTACAGTTTCAATATCAAGGGTCTTTAACAAGTTCAAGCCAAATATTGACTATAAGGTTGAAGTATCAAATATATTTCAGGTATTTTATCTGGAAGGCAAGCCTAATTTTCCACAACATTGATGTCTTAATTCCACATTTATAAGAGTCAAACAACATTTTGATTTATTAGGAGAGTTTGCCATTTAAATATCCCTGGTAATGGGCTGGGTGCAGTGGCTCACACCTGTAATCCTACCACTTAGGTGGGCTGAGGCAGAATGATCACTTAAGGCCAGGAGTCTGAGGCAAGTGGATTACTTGAGCTCAGGAGTATGAGACCAGCCTGAGCAAGAGTGAGACCCTGTCTCTACTAAAAATAGAAAAATATAAGCCAGGCATTATGGCAGGCACATATAGTTCTAGCTATTTGGGAGGCTGATGCAAGAGGATTGCTTGAAAAGAATTCGAGGTTTTTGTGAGCTATAAGGCCACAGCAGCACTCTACCGAGGGGGAGAGAGTCAAACACTGTCTCAAAAGCAAATAAATTAATTAATTAAATAAGATAAAATAAGATAAATATCCCTGGTAATGATGTTTTTAATAAATGAGATAAAAGAAGATAAACATCCCTGGTAATGATGTTTTTAATAAATGAGAATTGTACATTAAAAAATAGGATATATCTACACCCATATATTCTCTAGTCACTTATAATCCTTTTGTTTCAAGTGTCTGCCTGGTGATAAAATACTACTAATCAGCATGTGAAAATGTAAGATTTGTTTGAGAGAAACATTAACTATAAATAGCAGCCTTTAATATTTCCTCTTGAATTAATCACTTCATTTGAAATTGGGCTGCTTTAATCATTTTTCTCTGCCATTTCTTTACTGAATGAAAATAGGACTATTATTGATGAGTTTCCACCTCGTAGACCTTTAGCAAAAAGTAAAGAATGTTCCTTATCCTGTTTCCCATTGTCTTTGGGAAATATCCCAAGAATCTATTCATACATTAAAAGAATTTCAAAATTGTTCTTAGAAATATTTTTGGCAGAATATTATCTCAATGATTCAATTCTAAGATTTAATGCCAGAATTCCTGGTTGGGGTAGAATTCTGTTAGGAAAATGAAAAGAATCCCTATAGTGCCAGCTACTTGGAGGCTGAGGTAGAAGGATCTTTTGAGCTCAGGAGTTTGAGGTTATAGTCTGCCTAACAATGCCTGTGAATAGGCGCTGCACTCTAGCCTGGGCAACATAGCAAGACCCCAGCTCTAAAAAAAGAAAAGAAAAATATCATAAATTTCTTTGGTCTTTCTAAACACTTTAAGTGAAAATAAATCATGTCCAAAAGAGCAAGTGCCTTCTAAGACAGCTCTAGTATTAAATAAAATGACATAGTGATGAATTTGAACACCTATTTATGATCAAGGGAGCCTAAAGTTTAGCTGGCATGGCTATAATCCTTAGTTGAGTCTTATATTTTAAAAATTAATTTTTTTCCTACCCCTGTTTAAAATTGTTTCATATTACAAGTTGTCTTCTGGTTTCTACTTTTAAAAGAATTAGGATGAGACCTAAATATGTTTCAGAAGGTCTTGGTTTTTATTTTATTTTCATTTTCAGGGTATTAGAATTAATAGGAATCTCAGAATAAAGATACCCAGTAGGCCATTAATAGACTTTTCAGTTTGTAAACTGCTATTCCTAAAAAGAATTGTGATAACTCCTGTTAATCAAATCCCATGTATTATATGTGAATCTCGCCCTATCGTTCAAACATGAGCTATGTATTTCTTATGTCCCCTCTTCTCCTTGTATGATAAAATTTGGCTGAAAATTTGCCTTGGGCTATAATAACCAAAACAAAAGAAATGTGAAGAAACAGAATTATATTCATCTCGGCTGGCTTCCTTTGTAAATTTGCTTGTCTTCCCATAAGAAAATGTATGCTTTTGTGTTTTTCAGATATGGATGAATGCAGCATAAGGAACATGTGCCTTAATGGAATGTGTATTAATGAAGACGGCAGTTTTAAGTGTATCTGCAAACCTGGGTTCCAGCTGGCATCAGATGGGCGCTACTGCAAAGGTTTGTGTTATAAAACTCTTAAATCGTGTTTTCACCTGCTTTTTCTCCTCTCTGCCTTGCTCATCGGTACCACCTTTCCTTAATGATTCGCCCCTGTTTTAAGTACCCCTAATTCTCATTTAGGAAAACTGACTGGAGCTCCTTCTTAAGCACAACCATCTGAAGTGCTACAGTTGATACCCAGAAGGCTGTTCTTATTTCAGAAAGGGTATTTGAGGTCTTCTCAAAGGAGCTTGAAAGGCTAGGTAGCAAATAATTGAGCCAAACTGGCTGTTAGTCTTCCAACAGATGTGGGCATCTCTCTAAAGTAGCTGAGTTCAGCCTTTTCTTTCCTTTTGGGGAATAAGGGCAGTCAGGCTTCTTGATGGCTGTCATTTGCCACCTCTTACATCTTTACTTGGAGAGAATATTGTAGACTCTTACTTGCTGTGATCTCGTCCTTGTAATTTCTTCCTAGTATTCTAAGAAACAGAAAATCTCTTATGGACCATTTATTTAGATTTTGTGAAGTTGCAAAGCAGAAAAGGACATAGGATTAAACAGAAGAAATAAACACATCAACAGCCATTCTTTAACTTGACGACTTTTGAAATAACCTCACTGCTTCAGAAATTGAAGCAATTTTGAGAATTTTTATTTGTCCTGTTGAAGACTGGAACCCTAAAAAGAGTCATCAGAGATAAATTTATGCTTAGTTTCTCCTACTTTAGTCAAAGATCAGTGATTATTGGGTCCAGGATCTGCATTGGAGCCAGACTTCTCAAAGAACCTCAGACTCAAAGTCGGTCCAGAAAATCTGCTAAAATGCCGCACTCAGAACCTCTGTCTGTAGGTTCAGATGCAGACGTGTAGAGAGGTACTATTCCAGATGAGAAAGGAGGATAAAGTCCTGTGGTGCCTCTTCAGTGAGTGGTTCTGGTGGACAGCTTTGGTAAACTGGTAAACGTGTGAAGGAAGAAAGCCTTGTGCTAAGTAAGTCCTTGGCGAGATGTGCATTTTCTCCAGACTTAAAAGAACTTCTAGCCTTTGGTTGTTTACCTACATTCTCTATGACCTTCACATCCATGGCTCTTAATACTGTGCAAATGTGTCTTTGCAGTGAAACAGTTGGGTTTTTCAAATTTGAAGTAGGAAAATGGTTTCTATACTTGCGAGCCCTATGCTGGGGGGCACTTATATGGAAAGACAGGTTTACCATGAGGAAATATTCTTCAATGTAAGACCAGCATAAAACAAAGTACCAAATTGTACCAATTAAAACTGTACAAGTAAAAAAGAAAGGGGGAAGGGAATGATTGCTGGAATATTTGGAATTAGGCTTCCAAACAAAATAATAGAAGGAAATGTGAAAGCCCCTTTGTGAGCAGACTTCCTGTGAGAACACACACTCTTCTTGTCCATACACAGAGCACGCAGAGATTCATTTTCAGTGCCTATGGGCTGCTGGTGCCCCAGCTGCAGGCTCTCAGCATTACGTATGACCAATAGATAATGCTATTCCAAAAGATTCTATGACCTCATAGATGAAATAAGGTTTGGTGACCATTAACAACCAGTGAATTGGTATCTTATCAATAAATTACTTGTTCTATTCATTTGCAAGTGCTGACAGTGAGAATGGTTTGCTTTAACTTTAGCATTCTTAAGGAGGCAGGGGAGTGCCCCACAACACCCTGTTATTCCTTCTGTCTTCTTTGTTCTAGAACAGAATGTAGAATACACGACACTGTAATAAGACTAAAGGAGGAAAAAGAAAGTAATCCCTTGTATGATGAATTTTTTTCCTTTGCATAATTTTCCCCTTGAAGCTATTAGTTACGATTTTCTCTTAGCGCTGAGAACTTAGTTCTAATCCCACAAAGATAGGACTCTTCAAAGCGAAATCAACAATGCTAATTTAATCTTCATGATTAATTAATCTCATGAACCATATGGTCTGTCTGATCACTCTCTGGAAGTTGAGGCTGCTAATTTTAAGCACTGTGACGCCCCTCATCCCTCTGGTTCTGCATTACATCTCTGTCCCTGTATACCAGCAACACTACCTAAGGAGATGCCTTTCACTTCCAAAATAGATGAACTCTCATTATTCTGTGTAAGGAGACTGTCTGTTCTTGCCCTAGCTTTTAATGTAAAAAGGCTTCTTTAATAATATATCCTACCATAAGGGGTACTTCTCTGTGACAGTATCTTTTTTTTAATGTTAATTTGATTAGCATTAATTTTATTTGGGTACACATTATGGTTATTGTTTCCTTGTAATGGCACTAGTTCTGAAAATTATAGGTGGATTTGAGAAGTTTACACAAAGCTCATGGATTCCTCAGTTGAATGTTTATTTTCCCATAATTTTATCCCTGGGATAAAGAATAAGGGTGTATCTGCTTGCTTTCATGTAAAGATTTAAGTTTTACACATTATTTTGCCTAAAGTTAGCATTATGATGCTTTCTTAAGAAATGTTTTGTAGCCCCCATTTCACAACAAAATTTCTAAATCTGTATAGAAACTTTTACAATAGAGGACAAGGATTGTCACTTGTAAGGAATTATGAATTGTATCTAAATCTCTTCTAACACTTAATAAAGATGTATTTTAACCTAAAAAAAAAAAGCCTTCCCAGGGTGGCGCCTATGGCTCAAAGGAGTAGAGCACTGGCCCCACATGCCAGAAGTGGTGGGTTCAAACCCAGCCCTGGCCAAAAAAAAGCCTTCCCATTATCTTTCAGGCTATAGTCTCCTCTGTTTTATTTGTTTTACTACACGTTTCAACAACAACAAAAGGATGACCAGGATAACTGAACTGATTTGAGTTCATGTATTTAAATATAGATGCTGTTTTAAATACAGTCTGTACACGGAATCTTGGACCATCTGAACATATTTCATGCCAAACAACACAAGCTAAGTAAAACATGAAGGTGTTTTACTCTCAGTTTGCCTTTTTAAGGTCAGGAGAAAGGAAATACACTAGTTGTGTATCACAGAAGGAACAACTTGCTTCTAAGTGTTATGTATTTTGTAAAATACAATTTTGGTACATTTTCTACTTCCCCATAGGAAGGGGAAAAAACTTCCTGCTATTATTAGTATGTGTTCAGTGAAGTTTTTTTTACCAGACCTTCCTAAGTATACATATACAAAACTATAATATTTTTAATGCTCAAGAAAGACTTTGCTGCGTTTCAGTTGCTTACAGTGCTGTTACTTGACTAATAATGGTTATTACAATTCTCTATAATCATTCTCTGTTCTTTTCCTATGCTGTTCCATCAAGGCTTTAGTGGTATGTCTCTTGACATTAGGCTGATTGCCCCAGAGAGCTAAGGCATGGATGATAATGCAGTCATTATCACCAGTCTGGGTGATCAATGCCAAAAGGAAAAGCTTCCTGCCCATATCAAAGATAGAGTTTATTATCAAGTTAAATTTCTGGCAGTCCTAGAAGAGCTAAAATGTGATGCATGACCCAAAACTCTTGGTCATTAGTGGTTATTTTTCTTCTTCCAATTCTGTTTTGCCTTTGTGGTTATTTTGGATTAAAAAGAAAAAAACTCTTGGGAGAATATTATTAAAGTAGCTTTTCAAGGAAAAGTAAGTAATAAGCTCCAATAGCTGATCTCTCTTGATTTTGTTACTGTTCTTTCCAAGGAAATTGAAAATGTGTGTCACTGAGCTTTTATTTTTTGATGCTGCCTATAATCTTTTATCTTCCCCATTTTCGAGTGTTATAAGGTGATTATAAACATGTTACCATTTTAGGTAAATGTCACTTCATTTTTAATGAGTGCCTCTCCTCACCACAGACATTAACGAGTGTGAAACACCTGGGATCTGCATGAACGGACGCTGTGTGAACACTGATGGCTCCTACAGATGTGAATGCTTCCCGGGGCTGGCCGTGGGTCTGGATGGACGTGTGTGTGTCGGTAAGGAAAAGCCCTGGCTGATCTGTGATAGAGATCACCCTCTCTCAATCAGAAAACCCACCAATAATAAATGTACTCCACCATGCAGATAAGATATAAGGAATATTTGTAGAGCAATAGCGGTCAGTTCTCTTCATGAAAACATTGTATATTAATTTAAGGAATAGAAAGATGTGCGGAGATAATTGAGAAAAAAAGGAAATCCCTGGCTCTTTTCTTCCCTAATCCAATAGTTGTCCTCAACTTTCTCCAGCCCTCCTTTCTCAATGATTAATGATCTTTGAGATTAGCCTGTAAATCCAGGAATCGTGTAGAAAGCAAAGGAGAATATAGACATTCTGGAAACATATGTGACAATAATTTTACGTGGTTTTATAAGAAGTATGAGACTTGTTAAGAAAAGGATACACATTTTATCCAAATTATTTTCAAGAAAGGTATTCAGTAAACCCTTTGAATAGGGAAAGGATTGTGCATAGCTGGAAACTCCCTCCCTGGTGGTAAAGATAACACTGCTTAGTTGAACAACATCTACAGATTTATATAATGAACCTTTTACAGATTAAACTTTCTCCTTTTTGGAAAGTACACCTAATTCAGACATTCAGTAATTGCATGTTTATTTTGGGGTAGGCCACATTTCTAATAAAGGTCTTATTTAGCATGGTGTGAGATTCAACATTCATCCATCATTCATTCAACATTTATTAAGTGCCTGCTCTGCACAGGCCTGGGAAGACAAAACTGAACGTGATTTAATCCTAGCACTTAAGGGTGTCACGGTTTGGTAAACTAGAATAGTCTCAAGAAAACTGGAGTCTGGCCATTGCTCTCCAATTCTTGGAAGCCGAATGTGTTTTGTTTCTTGTTTATGTTTTTTTTTTCTTTCTGTTAAGCCCCAATACCAGAGGCATTCTCTGTGAGTTAGAACAGAGACGATGGATAAATAAAACCAGCTTCAACTCTGACCTGGGGGGTTCTCCCTGTTTGAAGTGACAGTGTGATGACAGACGCTTCTTCCTGTTTAGACACACACATGCGGAGCACATGCTACGGTGGATACAAGAGGGGCCAGTGTGTCAAACCTTTGTTTGGCGCTGTGACTAAATCAGAATGCTGTTGTGCCAGCACGGAGTACGCCTTTGGGGAACCTTGCCAGCCATGTCCTGCGCAGAATTCAGGTATGTGGTATCACTGAGGTACACTCATACTGTGAGCTTTCTGTCACCATCTGAGCTTTTGCATTTATGAAAGTCGAAAAAAAAATGACATTCTGTGCTCTCTAGGTATAGTGTCACCTTCCTGGGGTCCTAAGGGAGGCTGGTCAGTGTCGAACCATGTGTTACCCAGTCTTCATAATCATCTGGACTAGGCAGTGCGTTTGTACCTCCCCTATGAACTCCCCCAGCTCAATCATTTTCATGCTGTTTACAATACATGCAACTCGCTTTGTTTTCTAAAGTAGTTTCCTAATGTTTGCATTTTGCAGGAATTACAAAACCAGAATTTTATGCAGTGCAAAAGTAAATAATTTTTAGACTACTTGCATATTTCCAACCGTCTTTCAGAAGGTCATCTGTGGTTTTCTTAAGGGATTTTATTCAACCTTAGGAAACAGTCTTTTTGTCTGGTGGAGATGGCATGGCATAGGGAGAAGAGAGCTGGTGGAGGGTCAGAATTCGCTCCCCCATCCACAGGCAGAAAAGTTTCATGACAGCAGGGATAGTTCTTAGTTGATTTTTGTTTATTTAGGAATTTTTCTCACTTTCCAATGAATGTGAGATGGCATCCATTTATAAATTTAATTATAAAATAGAATAATATAGAAAAAGGATCCTTAGATTTCTCATCTAAAAAATGAGTTGCCTTAACTAATCTGAAAAATCCTCTCCAGATGTAAATTATTTCTGTTTATAAAGTAAAAACTAGTTTGCTAAAATTAAAACAATAGGCTGTCAGTATTTGAGTACAATTTTAAGGTAGCTTGGCACCTATTGTTGAAAGCGTGTTGCTCGGATTGGTTGGATTACATATAAGACTCAGGGAGTTTACTTCTGCCCCAACTAAAATGAATTAAAGATTGACCTGCAAGGGTATATTCTAAAACCCTTAAGAGTAGAGTACAAATGTCTTACCACAGCAAATAAGTAAGTGAGTTGATGATTATGTTATTGTATATCAAATTAGTACATTATACCCCATAAATGCATTAATGTACACAATTATGATTTAATTTAAAAAATTTTTTTAAATGACCCGTAATTATAAAAGATTTATTATTAAAATAATAGTATTTTGAAATTACAGCTAGAAATCAAAATATATTATGAGAACGTAAAGTTAAATGGAAGAAAAAGAAATGAGGGATGCCTTTTAAAAGAACACAAGTTTTGTTCTGGCTGAGCACTTTGCCCAGTGAATAATATGCAAATAATCCCTTTATATGTGTATCATTTTATATATGATCACTAATCAGTTTAATACATGTTTATAACACTTTCTATATAAATGTCATTCTATCAAAGATACTTCCATATAAATTTAGAGTTGTATATTATTAATGTCATCCTTTTTTATGACTTTTTTTGGTATGTTACTTAACTTTTCAAAATACCTTTCTTATATACTTTGAATTTACAAGACAGATGACTATGGTGAAAGCTGGCACATGGGATGTAGGTAATTTGTTCACAAGTTGAATGACGGAAGAGCCAAGACTCAGAATCCAAGAATCTTGATACATGTAGTTCTTTGCTTTCACCTTTTCCTCTGCCCCAAGTACATGTCTAAGGAATTCTTATAACTACATAGGGACATGATGTGGGCTTATAAAAAGATGACCGAAAAGACTGAACTTCTTTCAGCAGTTGTCCTCATCCACTTTGTGGTTGCAGTGACAGCACACTGCAGACTGGAGAATTTATAAAGAAAGAAATTTGTATCTCACACTTCAGGGGAGTACTGTGAAGGGCAAGAGAGAACACACACTCAAGAGAGAAAAGGCAAGGGAGGACCAAACTGGTTTTTATAGGAAGGTGCTCTGGAGATAACTTACCCACTCCCTTGATAACAACCTTATCCCATTCATGAAGGGTCTGCCCTCACGACCCAGTTGCCTTCTCCGTTGGCCCCACCTCCCAACACTGTTGCATCAGGGATTAAGTTTCCAACACGTGAATTTTGGAGGACACCTTCAAACCATAGCAGCAGGAGAGCTTAAAGAGAGTTAAATTCAAGGCCCAGTTCCACTAACTTCTGTTTTATATTTGAATGAATTTACACAGAAGAGGCCCACATGTGGAAATGGTTTCGCTCAGTTTGGTCTCTCTACCTTTCTCGTGGATAAAAGTGCCAATTCATGAAAGAACCAAATGCAGGATATCCCTCACTTCAGGAGGGAGGGAGGATCTTTAGAAAGTACTGAAAATGCCCCAAAGAAGCATCTTCAGTCTGTTAAGTGAGCAACTCTAGTTGTACGAGATCTGAAGTCCGCTGTGCTCCAATGTCAGGCAAGCTGTGCGTGAAGCTGGTGCTGGCGGGCCGCAGAAGCTCATTTACGTTGCTCAGCAAGCCCTCAGGCCTCCTCAGCCTTCTGACGGTGCCATTTGCTCCTCACGGAAATTGGACAGTTAAACACACAGGAGTGTATTCCGGGGGATTTTCTCCTGTGTCCCCCAGAGCCCTGTCCAGATGGCACTGTAGTGAGTTAGCTCAGCCATGCCTACCCCTTATTCAGTGCTTGGGCTGAGCACCGTTACATGTTAACTCAGTAAATCTGGGGAACTACCAGGTGAAATGCGCATCATTCTCTCCAGTTTATAGAAGAGAAAACTAGCAGAGGGAAAGGACTTGCTCCCACTATGCCCCACAATAAGCATTGTTATGGGCATTCAAACCCATGGTGATTTGAATTCACTACAAAGCATAGTCCCGTACCAGATCCAGGCTGAATGGAAAACAAAGGTGACATGGTTCGCTTCCATGGAGGCCAAGCATCAGCTAATTCGCCATTAACTGTAACAGTGCTTTTTGCAAAACTGGCATGATTGTAGTTTTTTATTATTACAATATTTCATGTGCATTTTAATTAATTGCTGATGTAACAAAATAGAAAGGGACAAATTGCTTTTTACTCCCAGTCCCTGGGAGTAAAAGTTTCAAACACAGGATGACAGGCACCTTCCCTTTGGTTCTATTTTTGGCCCCTTTTAAGATGATTTAAAAATTAAAGGATTTCACTCTCAAATTAACATTTGTTAGAAGACACAGTGTTTTTTTGTTTGTTTGTATAACTCATTTGCATCCACATCAGGAATTCAATTGTCAGCATGCTGAAGTGCAAGAGCTATTTTCTTCAACAGTTAAGGTGCAATCACCCCCCCCTCCAGAAAGAAAAGACCAAAGGACCGTCCCTAACATCCAATTCTCCTTCCAGTTAAGTGCAGATGATTCACATTTGACCAGGAGACTCTGGTTGCCAGAAACCCTGGGCAGCTAAGGGGACGCTGAGTTTTTTTTCCTCAGATACAGTGTGACTTTAATTAGCTTTCCATTGTCATCATGCACGCTTACGTTCCTCTCTAAACATCGTTGACATTGTGTGCAAAAACATAGTATTAATTCTAAGAAATAGAAATCTGATCCCATCACAAATTGGCAAAAATATTCCGTGTACCTCCATTTCTTCAGTGAGATCTCACAGTTCCAGCATTAAGCAGTTCTTGCCCTATGGATAGAGGACCAATGCAGTTTTCTGATAAATACAAAATTTAAAAATAGACTTGACACAAGAGTAGAGGCTCTATTGTTCTTGTGATGGGAGGCTAGAGAATTTGCAGAGAGAAATGAGGAAATGTTAAGAACTTGATTATACTGAAAAACAGCTAATACTGAGACACAAAATTATTCCCAAGATGGTGGGAGAAAGTTTTATTAATAGGTAAGAAACCACATTTTAACAGGCACATTTCACCGTAAGTGTAAAGTGTTCCCTGGTGAACAAAATCAAGTTATAGGAAAAACACCTTTTCCGAAAGTGCTTTGCACAAGGAACTGCCTTAACTTGCCTGTATCCTTAACGGTTGTTTTCCTCAATGATGCGGAGCCTTTAAGCGGGGAGCTTGATCTAAAGGTGACTCCCCCAGGAGATGCCTCCTTTTCCGTTACCACTTTATTTCGGGTTCTACTCACTTTGGAGGAAATGATATGTGCACAGCCAAGGGCAGGATCCACCAGTTCTGCGAACAAGGGAATCATTTACTATCTGTTAATTTATTGCAGCGGAATATCAGGCACTCTGCAGCAGCGGGCCAGGAATGACATCAGCAGGCAGTGGTAAGGATTTGTTTCCAAATTTACTACCTTAAGCATGTGCAGAGGCAGCATCGGGCCTTCCTGTGTTTCCAGTTGGTCCCTTTACACCAGTCTGGCCTGAGTCCCTCTCTGGCCATCACGCAGTGATGTATCTTGGACACGCAGAGGCCCCCATGGCAGTGCAGCCAGGGCACAGTGGGCTCTGGGATTGCTGGGTGTGGATGTGGGGTTTGGCCACTGAAGGATCAGTCTCCAGGGCAGTCGAAGGGACCTGCGGACAGGCTGTACTGACTGTGGTTGCTCATTCTTGGCAGCCTGACCCTCCTTTGGATTTTCCACCATCAAGTACAATCAGGATTATAGACTGAGTGAACCATTATCCATCTGCATTTCCAACTGATTTTTTGATGGTCAAGAGCTCAGTTGTTAAAAGATGGCAAAAGAGAGTCATCTCTTTAACTTTTTAACTCTTGTCACTTTTTAACAAGCAGTGACAGCAGTTAATTGAGTTGAAAGAGAATGAAGTATTTAAGTATAGAAATTAGAACTAGAGGAATATTGGTGCCATGGAAAGAATTAAAGTGAAAAAGGGAGAATTGGAACAAGGGTTAAAACTAGGTGAGCAGAAAGCAGAAGGGATTCTTGCATTAATTATAAAGCTCAACAATTTGATTCAGGAGAGTTCCAGAAGAAAAAATAGATGGGCTGAATTGATTGTCAGTTCCTTCAGCAGGATTAATTTCATCATTATGTTGAATGAAGATGAGGAGGGAATATTCAGCAGAGGAATGAGAAGAAATAAGGGAATTTATAAGGAATAAGAAGTTAGTAGGGAATAAATACATTGTGATAGGGACTTGGAGAAGAATAAAAAAAGTCAACCCGATTTATAGAAGTGTCTGGCACCAGGGTTTGAGACTGCCCATTCATGGATTGTGATTCCGTATCACCCTTGCCTATGAGAGCCCCCTCAGTCTCTGAGAGCACCAAAGAGGGGGGACCCACCTCATCAGGGCAGAGTAGCACGGGTTTTTTTGGAGCATGTGGTGTTCGAGCCGACCATTGGCCAATTAATAGACCTGTTTCAGGTATTCCTGACACTGAGTGAAGAGGGCATTGTAGATTCATGGGAGAGTGAGAAATTTGGAGTAAATAAACAAAGGATTCATATTTTAATTTACTCTTATGAATATTATTGAACTCACAAGTTTGACCATGGGAATGACTTGTCACCTTGCTTTCAGGATGTTAGGAACAGTGGCAGTGTGGGAGATCGATGGGAAGAGGGAGGGACTTGGGCTCTACAGTTGATCCACTTTTCCATCTTGGTGCTTGGACCAGAAGACATCCAAGAGGTCTCCTTCATCTTGATTAAGGTCATCTTGTGGTTCCAGCTCAGATGCCAAGATCTTCTTAGGGACTAGTGGAAAAGGATTTGGCTCAGAATATCTTATAGTGAAAGAAGAAGGGATCAAGCATTCTTTTCCAAGTGAAACTTTTTTTTTTATTCAAGAGGTCTGAAGGTCATTACATTTATTGTAATGTTATATTTTTAACAGTTCATTTGGTGTTTATTCTAGAATGTTCATTGACTTAAAAAAATTTTTTTTGTGGTACAGATATAAATGAATGTGCCTTAGATCCTGACATTTGCCCAAATGGAATTTGTGAAAATCTTCGTGGGACCTACAAATGTATATGCAATTCAGGATATGAAGTGGATTCAACTGGGAAAAACTGTGTTGGTAAGAAGTTTTACCTAAGACATTTCATGCATAATGAATTCTTCCTTTTGCCCTAACTTAGAGGATTGGGCAAATTGATGCTTTTGGATGGTGGCATGGCATATATGTGTTTTTATTAGCAAAAATTTACATAACTGAATCTTGACAACTTACGAATAATGATGTATCAGATTCACTCCTTAAAAGAAAAATCTCTAAAATCTCTGTAGGTATATAAAAATGCAAAGATTCTGAGCCAATCTCAGGTGGCTCATCCTAGCTTTTTTTTTTTTTGTAGAGACAGAGTTTTACTTTGTTGCCCTTGGTAGATTGCCATGGCATCACACAGCTCACAGCAACCTCCAACTCCTGGGCTTAAGCGACTCTCTTGCCTCAGCCTCCCAAGTAGCTGGGAGTACAAGGACCTGCCACAACGCCCAGCAATTTTTTGGTTGCAGTTTGGCCGGGGCTGGGTTTGAACCCGCCACTATTGGTGTATGGGGCCAGCACCCCACTCACTGAGTCACAGGTGCCACCTGCTCATCCTAGTTTTTTCTAAGTGAAGCAGCTTTTCTCTCAGCCACTTAGTAGATTTAACCAGAGGAAACACAAACTTTTGAACCTACAAAAGTTTGATTATGGGAATGACATTATCACCTTGATTTTAGGATAAATGCCCTTTGAGGATTAACACACACCATTTTCAATACTCTAATAATTCTTAATGAAAGTACTGGCTAATAACTAAATAAATCACTTGGCTGGGAATAAAATGGTTAAATGGGTTACTAAAGGTGCTAATGCATTTTCTTAAACATTCTCCAGTTGCCTAGACCAGTATTCTCTGAAATGCATTTCTCATTCTGTAGTACAGAGATACCCTACTTAAAGTTCCCTGAGGCTCACCTTCAAAACCCACGATACTCATACTCATAGGAGTATGTTACAAGGTGCCAAAACCAAAATGTAGGATGGTGTGTCATTTTAATTTGCAGGCAAAACACCTTTTACACACAAGCAAACATACTTTTATGGAATGGGATGAAAATTAATAAGCTTAAGGTAAAATATGAGACCTCAAATGTATTTTTTTTTTTTTGAAAGCAATTTAGGGCTTTAGACCTGGGTGCTTCTCTTATCTGCTACTGGTAGTATTTTTTAAAGGCACTGGTCTATGTTTTGGGGAATAATGTAATGTTTCAGAGATGATGCAGATTGAAATAAATACAAAAGTCTTTCCTTTTTTTTTTGTTAAATTTTATTTCAGAACGTTATAGGTTATAATTTTCCTTCCATTCTTTCAACACAGTAAAACTCCCATAGCTCAGTGAGTAAGGCACCTGCCACATACACCGAGGCTGGAGGATTCAACCCTGGTCTGGGCCTACTAAACAATGACAACTGCAACCAAAACATAGCTGGGTGTTGTGGCAGGTGCCTGTAGTCCCAGCTACTTTGGAGGCTGAGGCAAGAGAATTGCTTAAGCCCAAGAGTTAGAGGTTGCCGTGAGCTGTGACACCACAGCACTCTACCCAGGCGACGTAGTGAGACTCTATCTCAAAAATAAAAAAATATTATTATAAGGAAAAAACACCCATCCTAGAAATACACATATCAAAGATGGACTGTACTTCTGAATATTTATTTAGCTTCTCACATCTATAACATTAGTCTTTTTAATTCTGACACAGTGAAGCAATTAATTATATGAAATAAAGATCAATGATTTCCAGCAAATCCAAGTTTTTTTCCAGCTTAGGAAAGATGTAAATTAAATAGTGTCTGGTAACTAAAGACTTTGTAAATACCTCGCTTAGATAACCAGGCTGAACCCCTATTTTCCTAAAATGAGATAATTTAGGTGAAACCCAAAGGTATTAAAATTTCACCTCTTTGTTTGAATGGATCATATTATTATAACTTTAAAGACCTAGCTGAAAAAAACAAAAAAATTTGCAAGCAAGGGATGGACTCTTCTAAATGTTTGTTTTTCACCGACTTTCCAGATATTAATGAATGTGTACTGAACAGTTTACTTTGTGACAATGGACAATGTAGAAACACTCCTGGAAGTTTTGTCTGTACCTGTCCCAAAGGATTTATATATAAACCTGAACTAAAAACCTGTGAAGGTAAGCCGTATTTTTGTTCTTACACCATGTACTTGGCTGCCTTTTGGAATGCCATTAGAAAACTGTAAGAATAAGTTAGCGTCACTTGTACTGTAGATACTCATGCCCATTTAGCTGAAATGCTGTTGTTCTTCATAGCACTTACATGCACTTCGTAAGCCACTGACTGTATTGACCTGCAATTGGCAGTTTATTTGCCCTGTATTTTGCACCTAAATACCATTTAAAAGGTTCATTTTAACAACTTTTAATTGGCATTGATTTGCCATCATTTAATACATGAAGAAAATACCACATAAGTTATTTAAATTCATGATTCAGAAATCACATATACATTTGCACCAGATTTTCTGACTAAAAAAGATGCAGCTGAGTCCTGGGTTTTGTCATGTGGAGCTACGCTCTGTCACTCTTTTGGCTAGTCTAGGAAAATCGTTTGAGGCCAGCTTTACTGTCTAATGAAGGACAAATTCAGCAATTCAGGCCAAAGTTGAAGCACTGATGAAGGCCCCAGAGTAGCTTTTAGCAGTAACATAGACCTGTTTTTGTTTCAGACATCGATGAATGTGAATCAAGCCCTTGCATCAATGGAGTCTGCAAGAACAGCCCAGGCTCTTTTATTTGTGAATGTTCCTCTGAAAGTACTTTGGATCCGACAAAAACCATCTGCATAGGTATTTATCTTTCTTAGAATAATTTTTCTATGTTTACCAGAGCTGCTATACTTAATGTCAACTTTTACTGCAAATGAGTTTAAGAATGAAAACAACATTAAAAACTATCACTATTGCTTGTTTCACAGTGCTAGTCTTGCTGTAATTCCAGTGTGCGTGCATGTTTAGATTTTTGACAGAGATTCTATTAAAAACCTATTAAATATTATTTCCTTGTCTGCAGAAACCATCAAGGGCACTTGCTGGCAGACTGTCATTGACGGGCGGTGTGAGATCAACATCAACGGAGCCACCTTGAAGTCCCAGTGCTGCTCCTCCCTGGGTGCTGCCTGGGGCAGCCCGTGCACCCTATGCCAAGTTGGTAAGAGAAACCCATGCTGGGGCTCCTAAGCCATCCTTTGATTTCTGCATAAAAAGGGAAAGCCTAGTACTTTGTTTATTTAGGTTCACATTGGAATTTTAAGAGACTTAATTCTAATGACCTCAATGAAACATACTGCAGAATGGGAAATAAATGTCAAGGACAATAATTTTAAGTGCTTTGGTAACCACACTGTAATGTGGTTAGCCTGGGCTGCTTCCCTGGAGCACCAGTTCCTACTGGCTCTCTCAGGAACCTTGTGGTTAGGGGTCCTGAGCTTTTTACAGGTACAGATTCCCTTCCAAAAAACTAACGGGTGTAAAGAAACCAATATTCCTGACTAAACTTCATAACGATTGCTGGTCAACTTCTAAATCTGTTGGGAAGCTGAGGTTTGAGAGTCTTTTTCGTGGTTTTCTTGATTCAGTGTTTCGATACATAGAAGTGTGAATTTATGTGGTGCGAATGCTTCAGGGCATGAGATCTCTAAATTCTAGACTGTGTTTCCCATATTCATGTTACCAGAATCCTGTAGTGTGATTCTTATTTTCAGGATAATAGGAAGAGAGAAATCTACATTCATCTTCCCTCTTAACTCTCACCCAAGCATATCTATAGGGTACCTTTGTGTGTTCCAGGATATCATAGAGGCACTGAGCTTTATGTGAGGAGACGTTTCGTTATTATTCTTCCTCACCTATGCAATCTCAGAAATGCTTTGTTATCTCATATTTATTCATAGCAACTAAATCTAATTCAAGTTCAAGCCCCTCTGTAATGTTTTTTATACTATGTCATAACTACAAAGTCTGGATATTGTTATCTCAAATTTGTTTTATTTTTTTCTTCCTTACAGATCCCATATGTGGTAAAGGGTACTCGAGAATTAAAGGAACACAATGTGAAGGTATTTCTGCTTATTTATAAACCGTAAACTTTTTGTGCATAAAGAATGCTTTTATTCACTTGGACTGGATAAAGCTGTCATGTAACATCACAGTGAGAAATGTGAAGCAGAGGAAAAAAAAATAATGAGAACTGCCCAACAGAACAGATGTTAATTTCACAAGCGTGTAGAGGGTATTACCAGTGTCAGATCCCTGTGGCCCAAGGACAGGGTGGCTGGAAGTGTTTTCGGCTGACCGTAGTTTAGAATGACCACACATTAAAAATGCTATCTATCAGAAAGAGAAGAACAGGGAGTTTGGGATGAGGCTGTAAAATTTACATTTCTCTTGGTTTGTCCTGGGGATTTTTGTTTATTTGTTCCACGGTCGTGGATGATTTAGAAACCAGTCCGCTGCATCTTTTGTGGAGGTCTATGTGGATTCTCTCCAGTTCACTGCAATCCTTTCTCACGGAGTCCCAGATAGACGTAGGTCATGGTGACTAACTCAACCTGACATGACACAGCAGCTGAAAAAATTTAAAAACAGCAATTAGTCCCATATGTGGGATGAAATGGAGTTTTTTTTTTCTTTTCCCTGTTAAAACAAAGAACACTACAACCCTCACCCAAGGTCTTGCTTTCCAAATGATGACCGAATCCTTTGGCCTTTCTCTGGTCCAGACCCACTGTTAATAACTTATGTGACCTCAGCAGCACATTTTAATGTACAAGTGGCCAGAACTTGTTACAATGAAGGAGCCCCAAAAGGTAGATTCTACCCTCTCCCCATTTATCTCTAAGGAAAGATGTAGTATATATTTTTTTAACATTCTTGTCTTAGAGAGCAATTTCTTCTAAATAGAGACATGGTGTGTATGAGTTTCTTAACTAAAGTTCTCTTTTTTTGGCATTGGCAAGCAAGTGCCTTTCTTTGGATTAACTTGGTGGTAAATATTTTTCCAAATTAAGTAGAGAGACTACATTACTCTCCATTAAGCAAACTGGGAAGGACTGGTACATTTGAGAGGACTTGGGTTAACAAAGAATGAATGAGCATGGGCATCTTTTGACTTTCCTCAACCCAAGGTGAGACACCACCAAGCCATCAACAGAACAGCTGAGACCATCGCTGAGTTACAATTATTTACACATTTTCTGATGCCCTCTCAGCACTTCTTGAAAAGTTACTCACTGCCCAACATATTCCTCAGTGGGAATCTTTTCTTTGCTCACCTATTTATGTTCTGCTAGTTTTTGAGGACCAGGTTTTTATTTCTCTATTTATTTCCAGACATCTAATCTGATAAAATAAATTATATAGCCCCTGGTAAACTTACCTAAGATGTCCACAGCTACCGGAGCTGTCCTTGAGAACTCACACCAGCTCTCTGTCTCCGCAACTCAAAAATTATTCCCTGAGACCAATGGTGAGACTCCTATATCTTTGGTAAAAGATGGGCTCAGCCTAGTCACTATTCAGACATCCCCGAAATCCTATATGAAGTACAGGGAGGCAAACGAGTTTTGTGAACTTATTAGGTTCAAAATGGAGAACAGTTATGACTCTGTGAGCATAGTAAGGTAGAATGAAATAATAAAGATGTATTAACTTCGTGCCTTTCTTTTTAGATATTGATGAATGTGAAGTGTTCCCAGGAGTGTGCAAAAATGGCCTATGTGTGAACATGAGGGGATCATTCAAGTGTCAGTGTCCCAGTGGAATGACCTTGGATGCCACAGGAAGGATCTGCCTTGGTAAGCACTGAGCTCATTGTTTTTATGTAATCACTTCTTAAAATTATAACTCAGTTAACAAAACTCAGCCAAACGTTTGGTTTGAAGTTCAGACAAATACCCCAAACTCAGTGCGTTCTTTAGGGCCCACGATGGCTTCCTGGACAAAGTTATCCTAACTCAAGCGCTTTGTTTTTATTGTTAACATATTTTCGATGGTTAAGAACATGTTAGTGAGAAAAAACTTCAGTCCTTTATTGATATATAATTATTCCTTAAATCACTACCACTGCAATTATTCCAGGGCTCTTAAATCTGCCCTGTACACCCTGGACTGTAAAGTGCAAGGTGAGCAGTAGGGAGAAGAATGACATTTGCACATGATAGGAAACCATAGCCCATGTCTTCTACTCATGTCCTGCCATTGACCGGAAGGGCAGGTCCCTGCAGGAAACACCTGTATCAGGAGTGAAGGTACCACTCCCTGAGAAGTGAACCTGAGGGAGCCCAGGGCTGTAAGTCACTGCTAGTTATGGTAGGATTCACCATGCCTATTGCCATGCGGGATCCTCAGGCCCAGTCAGCTCATCCCAGTGGTGTGGAAGAGCCTGGACACAGGGCCTAGAACTCTAGATTCACTGCCCTAACGGCTCAGAGTGGCAGCAAGTTTGAGGTCCCACAGTCATGCTTGTGGAGCCTGGCAGACTTACTCTGATGTTACTACTATGGTTTCTGACTGCCTGGACCATGTCCCTTGGTTCCTTGGTTTCTGAGTCCGTGACCCTGGAGATGTTGCTCAGCTGTCATGGCTATCTGTCACCACGTTACTCTGCAGAACATTCTGAGTGAAGAGAACTGTAGGTGGTTAAAAGAGTGGTATGCAGTTAAGGGATTTTGATCACATACAAATTAGAACTAGCAAACCTTCAGTTATAGAACTTTGTGCTTTTTCATGCAAGTAGTATAAAGAGAGGAAGCACTCAGAGCCTAGAATGTTTTTGTAATTAAGGGTCCTAGTCAATACCATTTTGAGTCATACAGAGTTTCTTTATTTAGTAGGAATCTATATTTAAAGAGAAACTTCTTCCTTGTTCTTCCATTGAAAGATGCTTCAGGCTCGGCGCCTGTGGCTCAATTGGCTAAGGCGCCAGCCACGTACACCTAAGGTGGCGGGTTCGAATCCCCAGCCCGGGCCCGCCAAACAACAATGATGGCTGCAACCAAAAAATGGCTGGGCGTTGTGGTGGGCCCCTGTGGTCCCAGCTACTTGGGAGGCGGAGGCAGGAGACTCACTTGAGCCCAGGAGTTGGAGGTTGCTGTGAGCTGTGATGCCATGGCACTCTACCCAGGGGGACAGCTTGAGGCTCCGTCTCAAAAAAAAAGAAAGATGCTTCAATGTTTTATTTAGGATTCATTTTAAAACATCCATCTATCTACCTTAATATAGGCAACCTGCGTGTAGAGTTTCCTAGAAGGCTTCAGAAGCTTTCTAACATAGCTCGGGCACTTAGGTGAATTGTTAGTGACCGCATTGTGAAGGAGAAAGAGAGAGAAGATAAATCTTGCGTTTTTGTTATACTTTATAATATAAATTTCAGATACATAATCTCATTTGAGCTTCATAGCCTCTCCTGAGAGGTGGATGCAACATCAGTTAACAGATGTTGAAATTCTGGCCCAGGAAGGCATAATTTATTAAAGACAAGCAACTTAGTTGCAAATGGGCCAAAATCTGGGTCTTTGAGCCTCTGGTCTTTCTACTGTTCCTCACAATGCCATGAATTTGGGGTTGGGGCTACAGCTGTCCTACATGTATCCTGAAGAATGCATAAAAGCACATGTCGAGGTGAAAAGGATATTTGGGGAGTAGAGGGAATGGCTTTTCTTTGGTGTTCTCCCTCTGTAATCTCAAGTAGCCCTCAGCCCACAGTTCACCATGCTGCCTTTCCAGAAATGAAGTGGGTCTGAGGAAAAGGTGATGGAGCTAGCTCGAACAGGCTCCAACAATAAAGAGTGCAGTTTGCTTTGGGCTGTACAAGAGAAGCCATGTTATCATGGCGTGCATAGGTCAGTGCTGGGCGGGTCTGCACAGAAGACAGTTCCCCAAGGGGCCTGGCGGGGTCTCTCAGCATACTGCCGCTTATGTAGAATTGTCAGAAAAACATCCAAACGGGAACAGGAGCTTTTCAGAAAAAGGAAGTGCAAATATGGGCTACCAAAGAGAAGAAAGTCTTATTAAGAAGGAATTCCTACCTCATAGCCTGGGTTTCTTCTGAGGCAAAACATTGATGCTGGTCAGTGGGTTTATATTCACCGTAAGTTACTTTGGGTGCTGTAGTTTGCCCAGCAACATGTTAGCAGCTTGGGGGAGTAGAACAGAGTCGCTCTCCTGAGCCTGCCTGGTTCCCATGACAGATATCCGCCTGGAAACCTGCTTCCTGAGGTATGAGGACGAGGAATGCACTCTGCCTGTCGCTGGGCGCCACCGCATGGACGCTTGCTGCTGCTCCGTCGGGGCCGCCTGGGGCACCGAGGAGTGCGAGGAGTGCCCCGTGAGAAACACCCCTGAGTACGAGGAGCTCTGTCCCCGAGGACCCGGATTCGCCACCAAAGAAATTACAAACGGGAAACCTTTCTTCAAAGGTACAATGTTTGCCAGGGCTGACTGCTTTTCCTTTTAGGCCACAACAGGATTGCATTGTTATGGTCCCAGACCTCTACTTGATCATCTCAGCATGGATTTTTGGTTCTTTTTTACTTTCTGAATTATACTATGCATAATTATCTTTGTGTAGAAAAGTATAGACTTTTTCTTGTCCTGAGACTGTGGCCCAAGAAGCCCTAAGGGTTAAATTTGTTCTGTGTGGAAACATAGTTTCTCGATGGCCCTCTTAAATGTCTCAAGTATATTCAAAGGAACTTGGATAATTTGCTCTCAAAGGCTGTGGGAATTGATCGCTGCTGGAGGACTTGATGTTCCTGAGATTTAATCTTCTGGTTCTGTCTCACATCTCGTTTTGTGGAGATGAATTTGTATTTCTTGAGCTCTTGGTCTTGCTCTGGAAAGGCTCCTATTAGAGGAAACTCAGGTCACATGTTACATATACACAGAGTCTTCTAGCATAGGAGAAGCTCTTTAAATTATAACAATGAAACCGTACTGGAACATAATATTGATAGGATGATTTTAGATAATATGAGTTATTTACAAGTAATGTAAATTACAAATGACATCTTTAGAATTCTTATATTTTTGGTATATCCAAGAAAGCATCAAAGAATATTAAATGGATATCTCATTCTACTGCACACTCAACTGGTTGATGTGGGATGATATATTCTAATAATCTCTAATGTGCTTTAAATAAATTAAACTTTATTCTAAATTAGGAATTTAGGATATTTTATTCATTCATTCAGCAAATAAAGTATTATTTATATATCAAGCAGTGTTCTGGCCCCGAGATGTCCAAATAAACCCACTCCCTCTTTGCTTCTCTGACAAGGCTTTCTAGAATGCGGAAGTTTAAAGAGCTGGAAATGTTTACAAACTTATATTTTCACGGATCATCTCATATTCCTTGAAATGAGTATTGCCAAGACCTTGTGTCAAGACCTCCTGACTTTCTAGGTGTCCAGTGGTGGGTGCTGAGACCTTCTAACTAGCTGCTCATAAACTTTCCCCCTACTTTGTATTTTTCTTGAAGATATCAATGAGTGCAAGATGATACCCAGCCTCTGCACCCACGGCAAGTGCAGAAACACCATTGGCAGCTTCAAGTGCAGATGTGACAGTGGCTTTGCTCTTGATTCTGAAGAAAGGAACTGCACAGGTCAGTGAATGGGCCTTGAAGGGGAGGGGAGGGGACGTCCTTTAAAACTCTTCATCTTTAACCTACTGCTGCAAGAATTAAGGTTGTCCTGAAGCTCCTTTGCTGTCACTTGCTGTCTTCATGCAGACATTGATGAATGCCGCATATCTCCTGACCTCTGTGGACGAGGCCAGTGTGTGAACACCCCCGGGGACTTTGAATGCAAGTGCGACGAAGGCTATGAAAGTGGATTCATGATGATGAAGAACTGCATGGGTGAGTCTGTGGTCATTTTCTCAGCACTGGAAGCATTGATGACTCGCGGCCTGTGGCCCATGTTCTTCTTGCTGCCCCAGTAGCAGGAAAACCAGTGAGTAGGGAATCAGTCTGCAGCAGATGGAGACTGGCAGAAGAAACAAGGGAATTCATGCTCTGGGGGTGGGGTGACCTCAGAGACTAGTTGTGAGCCAGTTTGACCCCTGGCATACATGCCCCAGGGGCAGAGGGAACAAATCCAGCAGAAACTAGAGTAGAGGTCCCATTACAGGGTTTGCTCCAACAGAAAGGAGATTGATTAAGCTGTTTGCCTTAGGTCTAGTTCCCTAGAAACAAGGGGGATGCTAGTAAAAGTGGTTGTTTTTTTTTGTTGTTGTTGTTGTTTTGAGGCAGTGCTCTCAGGATGAACCTGTCAGGAAATGAGGGAAGTGGGTTAGTGCAGGGAACGAAGGTAAGTCATGAGTTGGGCTGCACTTTAACCTTACTCTGATTTTGCGGGGAGCTCTGGTGTGTGAGGGGTACCAGAGTCCTCCTACCTTAAACAAGGAGGTTAGGATTTCATACTTTCATGTCAATTCACCCAGTTACTGGCCATGGGTGAGTGAGGTGAGCATAGGACAGTGAGGTGGTCAGCAGCTCTCCAAGAAGGGAGCTTGGGAGTCCTTAGGAGCCAGGACATCCAGCAACTGGGGTTGGTACTCTGGCTCAGTAAAAGGAATCAGGACACCGCCACCATCTTCAGCGTGGTCATTTCTATTTTGCAGATATTGATGAGTGTCAGAGAGATCCTCTTCTGTGCCGAGGAGGCGTTTGCCTGAATACAGAGGGAAGTTTCCGCTGCGAGTGCCCGCCTGGTCACCAGCTGTCCCCCAATATCTCCGCATGTATTGGTAAGGAAGGAAGACTTTCTCTCTACTCACTTGCAGTCAGGCGTTTGACCCACATCTCTGCCAGAGTCAGAGGTTTACGTTTGGACGTTTGCTCTTCTTATTTTCTCGACAGATATCAACGAGTGTGAGCTGAGTGCACACCTCTGCCCCAATGGCCGCTGTGTGAACCTCATAGGAAAGTACCAGTGTGCCTGCAACCCTGGCTACCAATCCACTCCGGACAGGCTGTTTTGTGTTGGTAAGTTCCATATTTTATTTCATTTTTCTGTTTTGTTTATATTTCATTTCATTCTCAAAACACTCAAACAATGTATCCAGAGTTCTATTTTCACTACTGTTTACTTTTTACCTGATCTTATCGTTTCCCTGTAAGTAAAATTCTTTTTACTGTGGTCACAGTCTTTGGATCTCATCTCCCTTATCTGTTTGAAGAACTAGTTAAACCAAGGACATAGGAGGTTATAGTTCTTGTAAGTGCTGTTTGAGTCATGCTGTTTTGAATAGCGAACAGTGACATATGCTTTGTTTATGCATGTGCTAAGCAGTAACTAATTTGATGTTCATTTGCTACCTGACAAATCAACAAGTGATAACTAACCACTGGAAATAAACTAAACACAGTGAATGCTGTGGAAAAGACAAAAAAAGGGGGTGTGTGTGAAATTTCTGCCCTTAAGTAGTTTAGATCAGCTAAAAGATTTCAAAGAATAACTGTTGGAAAGAAGAGCATGGAATGTTCACATCTTACATTGAGGTAGAGGCCACGTCTGGCACTTCTTAAAGATGGGTTTTTGTGGGACAAGCATTTTGCTTTGTGGTTGGCCTTCTGTAGGTTTAGTCGTGCTGTGAAGAGTGGCACTGAAAACCCTGTGGCTTTATTGTGCCCCGAGTCAAAATGAAATGTGAAATCTGCCAGTTTTTGCCTGGTTTGGGGTGTATGCGGTGTGGAACTGCCAAGTCTCACATGGTTTCCACCCAAAACCATAAATCAGCCCAAATTCTTCTGAACCATGGCCCAGGACAACTCAGAACTCCAACTTAGGTTCTTGCAAAGGATTGGAACCTCAGCCAATCAAACTGAATTCTAAGTTTATAACTGAATCTGTGACCAAAAGAATCTCACCCACATGTGCCTTATCGTGGCTGTGATATGTCCTCCTAGTCCTGAGTACTTCTGCATTGCAGGGGGCACGTCACATATCATGCAATTAATTGTTCATCTGCCTCCCAGGTTCCAGTGTAATCATTATGAAGGCAGGGTTAGTGTCTGTTTCATTTACTATTAGACTCTATCTCTAGCATATAGTAGCTGTAAATAATATTTGTTAAAGGAATCAGTGACTTCCAGTTGCTCTAGGATGCTTCCCCCCTTCCCCCATCCCTTTACTGGTGTTTGGAAACTTTAAACATATGCCATGCTCATAATCACAGAGGAGGGTGTCTTAGCCTACTTTTGTGATACTGTAACAGAATACCAGAGACTAGGTACTTTATAATGAACAGAAATGTATTGGCTTCCAGTTCTGGAAGCTGGAAAATCCTGTATCAAGGCTAACTAGCATCTGGCATGGGCCTTCTGGCTGCATTATCCTCACCCTTTCGTAATAGCACTAATCTCACCCCTAAGGGTGGAGCCCTCATGGCCTAATTACGTAATACTGTTACAATGGCAATTTAATCTTCAACGTGAGTTTTGGTGGAGAGTGGCATTGAAGCCATACCAGAAGGTGATATTAATTTCATTTCTTTCAGACATTGATGAATGCAGCATAATGAACGGTGGTTGTGAAACCTTCTGCACAAACTCTGAAGGCAGCTATGAATGCAGCTGTCAGCCAGGATTCGCACTAATGCCTGACCAGAGATCATGTACCGGTGAGTAGGTTTTAGCCTTGTGTTGAAATTTCTCAGCAACAGGTCCGTAAGTAGAGTGATTCCAGGCCCACTTTGGAGTCAGATCGCTTTGGGTTCAAATCTTTGCTTGTCACATATTTTAACTTCATGTCCTTGATCAAGATACTTAGCATCAGAATCCTTATCTGTACACTAGAGTTCCTATCACCCATGTGACAGGGTATCTACAAGACTTAGCATAGTAGCTGGCACATAATAACAAGTGGAATATAAAATACATTTTCTTTCATTGGTCAGAATTTTTAAAAGTTCAATCTTTTGGCGTAATTCAGTGCTATACCAGTTGTGTTCCTTGCACCTCAACATTAGCATCACACGAGAACTTGTTTTAACTGCAAAACTTGAGGCTTTAACCCAAATCTCCTAAATCAGACACTACTGGGATAGGTCCTGATAATCTGTGTTTTCATAGGCTGTCCAAATAGTTTGGATGTGTGCTAAAGTTTGAGAGCCCCGGTCTAATTGACACACTCATTGTTATCACCCTGAACTAGCAGAACCAGGCAGCCAGCTAGAGATGAGAAATGAAGGGGGTAATACGGGTTTTGATTTTGGATTAGGTTAAGAAGAGAATTGGGGCTTAGGAACAAATTATTTTATCTGACCTTGAAAATTTTCCCTAAAAACTCAAGGTATAAATTTGGCTATAAAAATAAGTGTTAAAAAATAAATATTACTAAAAGTACATCTAAGTAAATATTCTTATTTCAAGTGATTTTCACCTTCACGTATCAGTAAAACAAATTATGGACCATAGGCATTTATAATTTGATGATGACAAATATAAGATGCATAATCAATGATAAATTCAATAAGAGTTATAGACTTTTTTTTTTGAGACAGAGTCTCACTTTGTCGCCCTCAGTAGAGTGCAATGATGTCACAGCTCACAGCAACCTCCAGCTCTTGGGCTTAGGCAATTCTCTAGCCTCAGCCTCCCGAGGAGCTGGGATTACAGGCACCCACAACACCCAGCTATTTTTTGTTGCAGTTTAGCCAGGGCCAGGTTTGAACCCATATACACCTGCAGCCTCCCGAGGAGCTGGGATTACAGGCACCCACAACACCCAGCTATTTTTTGTTGCAGTTTGGCCAGGGGCAGGTTTGAACCCATATACACCTTCGGTATACGGAGCCAACACCCTACTCACTGAGCCACAGGTGCCACCCAAGAGTTATAGACTTTTTAAGTGGGTCACTGTCCTCAAACAGTAGATTGTGAATCTTGAAAATGTTTCTGTCCTTTTTTCCTGAGAATAACCTGATATGATAATTTATGTAAAGCTACTTTTGGATTTGAGAGCTTTATGCTAGTAGGCTGAGTTTATTTGACTTGGGTTAGTTAATATTTTCTCACTGAATAATGGAATCAATGTCAACAACATGAGGATGTTGGTTTTATCCTTTGCAGACATCGACGAGTGTGAAGATAATCCCAATATCTGTGATGGGGGTCAGTGTACAAACATACCTGGCGAGTACAGGTGCTTGTGTTATGATGGATTCATGGCATCTGAAGACATGAAGACTTGTGTAGGTAAGCAAAGAAGACAGAATTTTCTATCTTGTCTGGTTGTCTGGTTTTATGTAATTCTGTGAATTACATAAAGGTCAGTTTGAGTAGTTAAAAGATGGAGTCCATGAAAAAGTAAGACTTTAGAGGCATAGTATTAGTACTAATATTCTAAACCCAGCATTCCAAGAACTACTTTCTTGTGGCTGCAATATGATGCTCTTGTCATATGTGTTATGTGGACTGAGCTGATCACAGGTCAACTCTAGATGGACATTTAATTATTTCCGTCCACTTAATCCTCCTTCTGTTGTGACTACAGTCTTTTAATTTTTCACTAAAGACAAGAAAAAATTATCTCTGACAAGAATGCAATAAACTGCTACCATTGATCATATCTGTTTTAAATAGTTGCTATTGCTATGCCTTCAAATTTGTTAAACTTTTCTTCTGCAATATCCAATCTTCCATTAATCCCATCCAGTGTATTTTTCATCTCAGATATTATAGTTTTCATCTTTAAGAGTTTCGCTTGGGTCTTTGTCTCTATTTCATAAGTATAATTGTTCCTCTAGCTTTTTGAACACATGGAATAGTTACAATAAAGAGTTCTTTTAATGTCTACTGATTCCATAGTCTGTGTTATGTGTGGGCCATTTCAATAAATGAGTTTCTTCTTCATTATGGGTCATATTTTCCTGCATCCTTGAATGCCTGGTAATTTTGTACTAGATACCAGATATTGTAAATTTTGCCCTACTAGATGTAGGTATTTTTGTATTCCTAGAAATATTTTCAAGGTTTGCTTCAGAATACAGTTAAATTACGTGAAAACAGATTGATCCCTTGCAAAGTCCTGCTTTTAAGTGACAGTTCATCTAGGGCTAATTTTGCTCCATTACTAAAGGTGATTATTCTGGATAGTCTACCCAATTCTCCACGAATTATGAGGTTTTCCAGTTTGACTGGTAGGGACAGGCACAATTCCAGGCCTCTGTGAACTTTGAGGATTATTCCTTCTAATTCTTTTGGGTAGTGTTTTCCCCAGCCTCAAGTAGTTTGTTTCCTTTCCCTACTTACACTAACTTGCTGCTCACTACTCATCTAAATACAGAGGAAGCCCTTTGCCAGAGCTCTGGAGTTCTCTATGTCCTTTACTCTACCCTGTGAACTCTAGCTACGTTGGCCTTTAAGGACCTCAAAATTAATCCCCTCCACTCAGGGGATCACTGATTCCATCTGGCATCACCCTCCCTATGCCATGGGCATAAACCTCCCTCTGCTTAGTAATCTGGGGCAACTGTAAAACTCACCTAGTCTGTTTCTTTCTCTCAAGAAAAGAAGAGTTCTAGTTTGGCTAATGTCCAACATCTAGAAAACCATTTCTTTTTTTAATGTCGATGGTCCTTTTTTTTTTCGTTATTTTTCATAGGAAGCTAATGTGAATCATTGTTATTCCATCTCAGCCAGAAGCAAGTGTCTAGAATGGATTAGATTTAAATTTTGATCACATTTATCTTCTGAAAACCATCACCGAAAATTTGCCAACTCCTAAAAATTAAGATAAATGTCATAAAATTTTTTAATTTGGGAAAGAAATGAAGTTCGTAACTACTTACACAGAACTACCAACTTATCTGTCCTTTCTTTTAAAATATAAGAACTAAATTGTTAGCATCAGGCAGACTGAATTAAAATTTTCATCCTGCATCAGTGTGTGCTGTTCTAAAACATTTTCTAGGCTGTCACATAAGCAAGCTCTGGACTCTGCCTGGAGTTAATCAGCTTTTTGATTACCTGACCCACTGCTTGTGGACCATATAAAAGCCAGTCTTTGTGCATAACTGGCACTATAGAAAGCAAATGTGAATTGGCCTTCGTAAACAGAACGTTTTTTTCCGAATACAAGCATTTTACTTTTCTCATTTATTTGTCATAGTTATTTACTTCAGGGAAAGGGTATTCAGTATCGTCAAACAGTTCCCTGTATTAATAACATCTATGTTTTGCAGATGTCAATGAATGTGATCTGAATCCAAATATCTGCCTAAGTGGGACCTGTGAAAACACCAAAGGCTCCTTCATCTGCCACTGTGATATGGGCTATTCTGGCAAAAAAGGAAAAACTGGCTGTACAGGTGTGTTTCTTCAGATTGAACAATAAAATATTAAGTGGTTAAGTGATTGGGACGTAATTATAGAATACTATAAGTTTTAAAACCATCATTACATTTTAACTGCCTCGTAAAGCATTTTGCATAACATTATTCATTCATTTAGCTTCCACGTCTTTGAAGTTTGTCATAACTTTATATTGGATCCAAGTGAAAGTTTTTTCTTTATTCGTGAAAAAAGAGCATATTGAATAAATTAACACTATAAATAACACGTCTTTATGAGATTAAAATCACATTTTCATATCAAGGTTGTGAACATGCTAATTGCCAAACATTCATACTCCTTTATTAAAGTAAGCCTTTCCCAGTACCCTCCCTTGCCTGCAGTTCATTTAAGTGAATATATAACAAATTACTCTTCAAAGAAATGCATCCTATAAATGCATATATTTCATCAATTCTCACTAATCTTCCAGTTCCCTAAACCAGAGTGCTTTTGATGTATTAAGTTGCTTTTGTCCAAATCAGTTTTTATTTATGGGAATTAGCAAATCTTTTGAAATAATAATTGACCTATTTGCAATTTAGTTTGTCTAATACCAATAGCATCTGAGAGGACATTTTTACAACATTTGTAGGAGATTGTCCAAGTAAATAAGAAGTTACTCTGTGACGATAACATTCTTTTTTGTGTGTGTGAGACAGAGTCTCACTATTCGCCTTTGGTAAAGAGCTGTGGCATCACAGCTCATGGCAACCTCAAACTCTTGGGCTTAAGCAATTCTCTTGCCTCAGCCTCCCAAGTAGCTGGGACTACAGGTGCCTGCCACAATGTCCAGCTTTTTTTTGTTGTTGTTGTCGTTGTTTGGCGGGCCCGGGCGGGGTTTGAACTCACCAGTCCTGGTGCATGTGGCTGGTGCCCTAAACACTGGGCTATGGGTGCCAAGCCAAAAATGACATTGTACATTATGTGTTTAGTTGACATTTTCACAGATAAGACAGTGATCTTACAAATGTGGATTGGCATAATAAAGTTTTACCGTAATTACTTATACTAATGTAACAGATTATGACACACAGCATAAAACATAATGGAGACCATGAGGAGCTTGAATTAGGTAACTGTGTGGTTAATTTCTTTATAAATAATAGACTTTAATTCTAAAAGCCAGTTTATCAAGCCCATGTGACCTAAACATTAAAATATTTTCAGATTGGCAATATAGTAAATGTACAGATTTTCCTCTTAATTAATATCAACATATTTCAGAAAACACCAAAATATATTATTTTTCACACTGGCCAAGAATGTTAAATTTCAAATGTATTGATACATAGGATAGGCTTGGCGCCTGTGGCTCAATCGGCTAAGGCGCCAGCCACGTACACCTAAGGTGGCGGGTTCGAATCCCCAGCCCCAGCCGCCAAACAACAATGACGGCTGCAACCAAAAAATGGTCTGGCATTGTGGCGGGCACCTGTGGTCCCAGCTACTTGGGAGGCGGAGGCAGGAGACTCGCTTGAGCCCAGGAGTTGGAGGTTGCTATGAGCTGTGATGCCATGGCACTCTACCCAGGGGGACAGCTTGAGGCTCCGTCTCAAAAAA